>CATIWQ010122144.1:0-14636 GCA_949673415.1 Euphorbia schlechtendalii | reverse complement strand
TTTTTTTGGATTTTACGGGATTTTTACAAATGCCCCCCCACACTTAAAGAACACAATGTCCTCATTGTGAGACATTATAAAAATCAAAACTTTAAATTAAAAACAAAAAACTAAAAACTAGAAACTAGTCTAATAATGATTGAAAAATAGAAAAGGTAAGAAGAAAAAATATAAAACCCGGTTATTGCAAAGGAGAATCCGGTGGACTAGGAGTGAATTGACAATTTTGTTTTCTAAAGAATGAAAGTAATTTTCGAAGCATCGATTTATTACTTTTCTTTAGAATTTTCATGTCTTTCTTCATGACTCCAAGTTCAGCTTGGCAGTTATCCAACTTAAGTGGCATACTAGCCTTCCAATCCTCCGGAGCTTCTTCGTCTTCTTCATCTTCTTCTTCTTTTTCAATCATTGGAGCTTTTCCTTTACGGTGGCTAACCGATGGATTTGATGGGCCGGCGGAAGAATCCTCTTGAGACAAGTTGAGTTTCTTGGTGCGGTTGGAGTAGGAATAGAACGAATAAACGCCATCGTGCTCTTGGAGTAATATGGTGTTCTTCAAATAACTTCCATCCATATATCGAAAATACTCACCCGATTGTTGAACATAGGGGAGTTCACCTCGTGCTCCCAAAACTATGGCGATGATAATTTCGGCTGCTCCGATTTTGCTTCTCATGCTCGTTGAGTTCTTCTTCATCATATCCCAAATAATATCCATAATTTCCACTTTTTGATTCATCATAGCACATGAAAGAACAAACAAGCCTTTCTTTTGAACTTTAGTATTCTCAACTCGATAAAATACCGAAGTGGAAAGGTATTTGTGGAGAAGGAGAATACATTCATCCTTTATGAGTTTGTTAGGGGAATTTTTGGGATCGAAGACTCTTTTACCCGATAAATTAGCCCAAACTCGGTTAGGTTGAAATGAGTCTGTCATGCTTGCTGAATTTTCAATCTCGAAACCGAACCAATTACCCATCATCTCTCTTGTGACGGTGTATTGCTGTCCTTGATTCTGAAACTGAATCGCCCTCTTCCTTGAAACTTCAAAATCGAACGTTACCAAACATTCGAGAATCCAATCTTGATTTTGTGGGAAACGCATTGACAAAAAGCTTGAAAGACCAAGAATGGAAAGGTATGCTTCCATCTCTTGTTGAAGGTTTAGACTCTCTAAGATAACTAAATAGAGGAATATCATCCCGGTGATATCCAACTTGCTTAACTTTTGAAATCATTTGCCTTCCTCTCTTGTTCTCAAAGGAAACGGACAATCGAATTCTTCTTGAATCGATTGTGTGCTTTTCTTTTGAGAAGCTCTCTTCACATGAGTTATGGTTGAGTTGAAGATAAAGGATTGAAAAAGGTTTGATATTTGAATAAGAAGAATAGAAATTTCAGATATTAGAAAGCTTTTTGTAGAAGGTGTGGTGGTTAGGGTTCAACTTGGACCTATTTATAGAGGTATATTGGGTCTCTAAATGGTCATTAATGGGATTATAGCCGTTTGGGGTTAAAACTAGCTGTTAATGGTGGTTTAAGCCATCTATCGCGTGTCAGTTCGCAAGCTGTAATGGTTATAATTTTGTAGTGTCACGATAGCAGAGGGTAGTCGCGATCGTGATTCTCCTCACAAATGAAATAGTAAGCTTTTTTCTTCAGAAGTCACGAGTGTGAAATTAGTCGCGGTCGCGATCTGTAACTTTTCAAAATTTTTCAATTTTAGATTTGTACCTATAAAAACTTAGAAACACAAACAAAAAAAACACAAACTTTGTTAAATATAAACACAAACACAAACTTTGAACAACGACGTCTTGGTGTTCAATTTTTATTTATAAGAAAATACTTACCAACAAACAAGAAAGTAAACAAACAAAGTACTAAACAAACAAACAATCTAAAAGGTACCTATACAAGTTTTTCTGAAGGAAAATGAAATTTATTTAGGAGGGAGTGATTCTATCATTTGATTAATATCATAAGTTGATTCCCTTAAATCTTGCTCAATTTCAATCAGTAAAGTACGAACGTCTTCAACTTTTCTACGGATCGAAACTTATCCTTTCATAAGATCACTTAACCTTATATGGAGGTTCGGATTTCTTTGATTTCCTCCTAATGCAATTTCTCTTTCTCTTTCTCGGTCCGCTTCCTCTCTCTCGTCCCATGATTTCCAACTTTAGGTTATTCTATCTTCTCCAATGTTCCTTATTAAGAAATTTTTCTCAAAGAAAACTTCCATTATTAACTCTAGAATTACGTCCTCACTATTGAAAATTTCCTTATAATAAGGTAATCTCCCTACCTAGCCCAACAGATTTGCCATTGTCCTACACCCATATTCGATCAATTCAGGATTTTGTGTTGCAGACATAAATGTCTCCATCATAATCCCAGAGACATCGACAGGAATGCCTTCTAGAATTGCTTCCAAGACAAACAACTCTTCAGGAATGACAATATCGGAGTTTGATCTACCAAACAAAGCACCACTTAAGTAGAAGTGTAATGCAAATAAGTAAGGATCACAAATCCACCGGCTATAGGCAGATTCTTACTCGTATTCATTTTGGCCAGTTAACCAATTTCATGCAGGCATAGGATTCCAACCAGGAAGCATTTTATATAAAAAATCCTTTAGAAATCCCAAATACTTCTCCAATGCTTTCCTTGTGATCTTATACTCTCTTCCATGATGGCGATAGGCTAGACAATTTTGTCTATCGTTCCTCCAAGCCACCGTGACTAGCATTTCCATGCAATCATTCAAACTATTTCCGAGGGTCCGGTTAGAGTAAATGATAAAATTAAGTATTCTGAGATAGTACATAACTCTGTCGAAAATACCCAGATGAATAAGGCTATTCCTATGAATTGTGTAGGAACTTTTGAATTCAGCACCTCGAATCATTTCATAATGATCCCCCTCTTCTTCAGAATAGATTGGGAATGGCGCTTCGTACCACTCCTGGATATTCTTTGGTTGAAAAATTCTAGTTCTCGCCGGATAAGCCATTTGGATAGCAGAAAATGTGTAAGAATTTAAAGGAAATTTGATTTGGAATAGATTTTGATTTGAGAGGAAGAATTCTGATTGAATTTGAAGATGATTGATGAACAGTCATGCACCAAATTTATAGAGATTAGTGAAAAACTGTCAAATAACCGCTCAACTGCTGCAGTTATTACACAAGTCACGATCGCGAAGGCCTAGTCGCGAGTGTGACTAGCAGAATTTGAGAAACAGAAAGTTTATATAAGAATTCATGAGCTTGATATATAGTCGCGAACGCGAATAGAAAAAATAGAAGAAAATCTTCTATTTATCAAGAATTAAGATGGAAAATTATGATTATCACCCCAAAGATGATTATTTCATAAACTTTCGTATCTAGAATGAAATTTTAGAAAATTGTGTAGGAAACAAAACTAACAAATATTATCTTTAGAACTTACTCAGCTTCCCAAAAACTTGTTCGCCACTTTTCTACTGATAGGTTTAATCTAATATGGTTCCAACATCTCGTGAACTGTTGGCTATCAACTGCGCCAAAAAACATGTTCACATATAAAATGTAGGTGTTTTCAATACCCCTTACCACATAGAAAAATGATGATAACTGCAAGTATACAGTTGCGATGTAGTTTTAAAAGATATCGAACCCACAAGGAAGGAACCTAGTCTAAAGATAATTAGGGAATAAATAAAATAAAAATAGTTTAGAGATTTTTATAGGTAGGCAGATTAGAATGAAAAGTTGAGTAAAAATAGATGTGATAGATTAAAAACTCTAAATGAATAGATATTCACTACGAACAAGTATAGCAAATAAAACATCCAAGTTTAACAAAGATGTTATGACACTAGATTATCTAATAGATTCGGTTCTAGATATTCAGATGTTTAATTATTCGCCACAAAGCTACACATGAAATAACTTTCGTAAGTCTAGCGTAAACGAGTTAAGACAATTATGAAAACCTGGACAGCATCAATACTATGCTTAGTACGGGTCGCTCTCACATAGCCACATTTAGCAAGTTACCATTCCAAAAATGTTGGCTCACAAAACAGCGTTATATCACAGATCCAGTGATTATATACGATATTGTTAACCCCGAAACTACTCTTAAAATTAACGCCAATGCATATAACTTGATTAATATAAAAGACTTAGCACGAAATGCGTATTATGACACATAGACATATCATAAACATTGAAATAGAAAGTATAAGTAGAAAGCAAAGAAAAGTTTTAAGGTATGCAAGTGAAAGCTAAAGTTGATCAAACTGTATCCACTCTTTAATGGGAGTCGTCAATTCCCGCAATTCCTGCGTCTACTTTGAATTTGGTCTCAGCCCGTACAGAACCTCCGCTAGGATGCTATTCTTTGCGAATATCGAACAAACGAATATTGAAGAACGAAAACTTTTATTGATAAGTGATTTGCAAGTACACTTACACAACAATCACTCGAATACGTAGAGAAATCTAATGATCGAAACAAGGAATCGAATCACTTAAACATTTTCTCGCTAACACTTAAGAATGTAGCAAATCTAAATACACACACACACACACTATATTTCTCTCTTTTATCACTAATATTCCATACCACACACGCACTTGCTATTGCACAAAGATGCACACTAGGTTGCACGAAATTATGAAGGATTTGGAGCCCTATTTATAGAGTTTGAAGGGTAGCGTTTATCCAAACGTAGAGTCACATGCATTGGTGAAAGATTGCATCTCTTCAATGTGATTGGTTGAGAGGCTTTGATTTAATCCACAATGGATAGGTAGCTTTTCATGATTGGTTAACTCCTGATAAGTGTCTTTTCGTTGGTAGTTGATGGCGGTTGATCATACTTATCTAGCGGTTGGTAGTTAAGAAGATAATACCAGAAAACCATCCATGTCGCGGCCGCGATATGTGATTCACGACCATGAATCTTTTGTTGGCAGATTTCTATTTCTAAAGTGAACAGGTTGCGACCGCGAATGATTGTCGCTACCGTGAATTGAGTTTTCTTCAGAAATCTCCTTTTAACTTCACCGATCTTTGACAGCTTTGATCCTATGCGAAATCTTTAAGTTCCACGCATATTTTTGCACCTTTTTCACTCTTTTTTCATATAATTCCACTTTTGATCATTTTACTCCCAAGATTTACCTAATATCTGCATTTGCATAAAAAACTACATACCACGTGAAATCTTTTATATGAAGTATAAAAATGACTCAAACTATAGTATTTATTGTGTGAATTTATCATGATAATAAGTGTAATTATACACTTATCAACGGCCCACCAAGACACAGAGATTCGGCTCCGGTATAAGTTGCTTATTTCTTATGTGATCACATTATATTACATCTACAGAAAACCGTATTTTCTTAGTTATGCATATTCGCACTTAGGTCATGTTTCGAGTTTACATGCATGATTCACATATAGAAAAAGCAGTAAATCCATCCACAAAACAGTAAGTAAATGCGGAAAGTAAGTGCGAAAAATAAAATTACAAGGCTTTCAAAAATCGGGGGATGCAACCACCCACTACCCTATTAATTACGTTTCCTCGAAAATATGTGCAATACCCGAAGGAAAAATAAAATCCTAAACATACATCTAACCTGCATCCACAAAGGTTAGCATAATGGATATCACATATGTTCGATTTCATTTTAGCAAGGCCCGTGTGGCCTAATTAAAACATCGAAGATTTTAAAGTTGTTAATTTAAATAAAAAAAGTTCATTTTTATTTACACATATGTTGGTCAATTTTATTAGTTAAAATGACCGCATGGCAAAAGGTGAGGTCTATTATCCGGGAATATATTTTATTCCCTTCGTGGGGGTATTCTAATACAAAAATTAAAAAGAAATGAAAGAAGAAGGAGAATTACAACATAATTTACAATAACAAGGAATAAAAATAATTCCTAGGCCAAAAATAAAAATTAAAAAAAAAATGAAACAGAAGATGAGCATGGAATTTGCAGTTCTAGGAACTCAGAGGTTTACCCTTGCGGTATGAATCCACTTCAGCATATCCGTTTGATCCCCGGGAGTGTTCCTCGTTCGTTTTGATTTAATTGTAGTTTAATGTAAAAGAAAATTGTTTGGTTGGAAAATAAAGTGTTTATTTATCCAAAAGATAATCAGACTCGGGTTCTAAATTTGTTTTAGACCCGAGAATATCGGAGGATTTAAGAAGAAAATATGAAGAAATTTGATTAAAATATGAAGAGATTTGGAATCCAAATGTGTTTTGGATCCGAGAAAAAATTAGAAGAAAGTAAGAAATTATTGTTCGTATATTTTTATCTGAAAGAGAGGACTTTTCTCTCTGAATTTTCAAACCCCCTTCAATCCAAAAATGTCCCAAATTTATATAAAAAATCCGAAAAATCCAAAACTTGCTGGCGAGTTCGCCAGCCTCTTTGGCTAGTCTGGCGAGGCTTGCCTCACCAAACTGGCTGGCGAGCTCGCCAGAAAGTCTGGCGAACTCGCCAGACAACCTAGCGAGGCTCACCAAGATCTGGCAAGCCTCGCCAGGCCTCTAGCGAGGTTTGCCAGACACCTGGCAAGCCTCACCAGGCCTTTGGCGAAGTTCGCCAAACACTTGGCTAGCCTTGCCAGGCTTCTGGCGAGGTTCGCCAGGTTCCTGGCATACCTCGCCAGGCCTCTGGTGAGGTTCATTAAGCCCCTGGCTTACCTCGCCAGTCCTTCTAGCGAGCCGTGCCCCATCAGATGTCGGCGAGGTAGGCTTCGGATCCGGTTTTCCACTGCATTTTTGAATTTTTTGTGTATTTTTATATTTTTTAATTAATTTTCTGAATTAATGTCCTTTTAAATTCAGAGACAAGGAAGACTCCCATTTGAAGATCATTGGACGATCGAAAATCGTGTGATTTGAGGATAAATATCCTGAAAAGCCGTCATTATTGAACATGCGAGCTGGTACAAAATCCCGTGCTCACACTTTCATAATCAAAATTATTTATCGGCTATCCTAAAGTAACATTCTTTAATCTTAATGGCTGTTACAAGAACACCATTTATGATTTAAAAATTCATCTCTTAGGATCCCAAGCATCTCTCATCTTAAGATCATGTACATTATCAATGTTATGTTGGAGAGAGACAATTACATCTATATTATAAATACCATTATAAAGAACATTTAATGCTCTTCATGAAATCTCTTAAATATTCTAGGACATGCTCTTATATTATTTCCAAGATACTTGTATTTGATATCGATGTCCTTTGGACGTAGTATAAACTTAACTTTTGTTTAGTCATGAGACCCTTCAGTAGCAATGTCTCATCTATGCTCTTGCGTTGAAAGGTTTATCAAACATCAACTTTGGCTGAGTCCCATTAACTGAAACCTTTGACTAGCTAAAGAAACTATTGTAGCTTATCATGGTCATACTCATCTATGGCATGTGGGCTATAATGAATCAGTTATAGGATTCAAGTAGAAAGGCCAAGATAGTTCTAACTATTAAGTCTCAAACTAATATACTATTATGAACCAAACTCTTAGTGAGTATCTTCATATTCTATACATTAGTATTCATAGAGATTATAGTATCCATCTTATATGATTGAAACACCTTAGTGATCAAGGATCTCTCTTGATAAAGTTGCTCATGAAATGTCTCGTTAAAAGACTTTACCATAGCATAGGCTTGTATCTCCTCTAACTGTTTGCACAATTCCGGAATCGTTTTAGCCAACAAAAGGTGTTTCACATCCCTCATTTCCATTTATGAATTTACATACCACCCAACTTGGGCCGATATAATATCTCTTCAAGTGAGCATTTGGCCTATCTACAAAATTCCTTTGATTCACATCTCAAAACAAATCTTGAGCACAGTCAAGGAAGTATTTCCTAGATAGCTAGTCCTTTTCAAGGATAAATTGTAGTTTAAATGATTGTTTGTTAGTGTTGCTAAAATTAGTTTGTTATTCTGCAACAGAATGATCAGTACAAGGTTGAAAATAAAGGTCTATAAAACCATTAAAAAAATTAATTAATCTTGATTAATTTATGTTGATGATTTTATTAGCTTTCTTCAAGATCCACAACCCTTCAATAATGAGCCAGACTGTGCTCAAACATAGAACCCATTATTGAATGTCTTGTAGGATAGACTATCCAATCCTTTTCTCAAAAGAACTCTTAGTTGATAGACGTATCGGTACTTTACCCATCTATGTTCTTGGGCCTAACTGAGTTAGAACAAAAACCCATTGAGTTAAATCGCCATTCCACATGTTAACCATAATAAGTATCCTAACCCTTCGCGGCCCACTGAAAACACAATGTGCCCTGCTGAGCATGTTGCACATTGTGCTACAATGTATGGCAGAGGTGTGAATTCGGGAAACACTTTTAAGCCACTCAATATTTAATGGATTATTTAAGTATTATCAGCTTGTATAATGAATCGGGTGCATGTAATTATTTTAGATAGGCCTAATCCCCCCTAAAGTTGGTTCAAAAAACCTGATGCCACCCTTAACTTTCAAAAGGACCAGTTACCCCCCTCAACTTGGCAAAAAGGACCAGTTACCCCCCTTAACTTGGCAAAAATGCACCAGTTAGCCCCCTCAATGCCACGTATAAGAATCTGGTTGGTTTGACTTTTCACAGATGTCATTTTTCAGATTTTTCTCTCTTTAACCAGAAGTTGACACGTGGCATTGAAGGTGCAAACCGGTGCATTTTTGCCAAGTTAAGGGGGGTAACTGGTCCTTTTTTCCAAGTTGAGGGGGGTAACTGGTCTCTTTGAAAGTTGAGGGTGGCATTGGGTTTTTTGAGCTAACTTCAAGGGGGTCTTGATGCATTTGGCCTTTTAGATATAATGTATCCATATTCTATATATAAAATGAGGTTTAATGTAGAAAATCATAATTTAGAATTTTTATGGGTATTAGAAAATATGGAATATTTAAAACAAATCACATTTGGACCCATAAAATTCTCAAATATGAATTTTTAACGTGGTAACCGTCATACTTATATATATCAATATGATGCATTGATCATGGCAATTATAATTACATCTATTATATTTACCTGAGATACTTGGTGAAATCGCTTAATTTTGACAATTGTGACTTAAAACCCGTTAAAGCCCAATGGTTCAATGACCATTTCGCAAAATATACAATTTTGCTCCCACTTGAATTAGGGTGTCATTATTACAAAATTTAGCATCCAACTATAACTGGTACCACGGTCTATTTGGGCTAATCTCACATTTAGAATATTTAATTTAATTAAATATTAATGCCATAATTTTTATTCTAATTAATTAAAATTACAATTATAAAATATTAGAATTTATGACACCGAATTAACAAAATAACATAAATGATATTTTGAAACAATTCGGTTCAGCCATTTTAATTCTTAAAGCGGACTTTGAAAAATTTGAATCGTTATAATTTAATCTCGAATTAAATAAAATACATGTTAATTTTATTAAACAATTCACTTTAAATTTTTGACTCCAGATAAATTTAAAATACCATATTATTTTAAACACATTCTAGTTTAATCGTTTTAACCAAACAAACTAATGGCAAAAATTATTTCGAACTCCCTTGGACCCGCGGGCCTGTAAAAACAGGCTAACTGCCCATGGATAGCTTACTATCCGCATTGTGGGCAGCTTTCTATCCACACTGGACATCCAAATTGGACGCCCAAACAACAATTGGTTAGATAGGAGTACGTGCACGTGAGATTGGAGAGCATTCACTTTAGAGCTTTTATGGAATCCGTCTCTTAAAGAGACTTCAAGTAAGTTCTTATTATGTAAACAAATTGTTTTGAAACCATGATATAATAATTTCGTAAAAACAATGGCAAAACCCTACCTGCAAAAACCCTACCCCGCGCCCTTAGCAGCCACCGTCTCCATCACCAAGCGCCGGAAACCACCAGCCACCTACCCCGCCCTTTCCTCCCTTCAACTAGGAAAACACATCGAGTTGCCATCGATGTTAACAACTCAGCAATGAAAGGAACCAGAGTTTACTTTGAGAATTACTCTAATTCTCATGATTTCAAGGCTTTGCAATCAGTTTTCAGAAAGTATGGTATTAATGGTAGTGTTTATACAGCTAGGAAGAGGAATATCAGGAATCAGAACTTTGGCTTTCTAATACCAGATGGCTCAATACCACTGCATGAGGTTCTTTATCGCATAAACTCGGTCTCTATTGGTGCAATCAAAATGCGCGCCTACAAAGCCAGATACTCACGCCACAACCCTAGCCCTCATCAAACCCCAAAACGGATAGCAACTCCACCTAAACAACAGAAAGTTTTTCGAGAATCGTCTAGAGACCAGTGCTCTTACGTGGATATTGTTAATGGCGCTCAACCTATCATGGTTGATTTTAACCCAAACACTTAATCTGCTCCTTGGTTGTCACACACATGTTTAGTTAAGGTCAGGAATATCTCTACCATCCCTGACTTGTTTGATTTGGTTAGAAATAGAGATTTTGCGATTGATTTTGTTGCACCAGCGGGTGGCAATCAGGTGGTCATGTGTTGTTTCTCCAATGATGCCATGAATGGTTTTATTGATGCGGATTGGTTACCACTTCATGATTTGATTTCTGAAGTTGGTCCGTTTCCAACTGACTTTGTCCCGGATGAGTGCCTCATGCATGCTGATTTTTTGGGTTTACCTCCGGCTCTTATCTCGAAACCGCTCATTCGTCATTTAGCTTCGTTGTGTGGGAAACTTATGACTATTGATTTTAACTTTGATCACCCTAATCGTTTAGATGTTGTTTCCTATCTCATCTCAGTCCCCTTATCCCCTAAGAATCACACTATTGATTTACAAGTGGGAGACATTGTTCTATTAGTTCACATTTCATTTCACCAAGCGGTTGCCTACTGCAATGGTCCAGTGCCCAACTCCACCTCATTTACTTCAGCGATAGCAAGGTTTGATCATTCGGTGGGTTTCATGGAGACTCCTACCTTTGATCTCCCAACCAGTAGCGCCTCTCATGTTTTGAAGTCTCCTTTGGATAAGACAGCAAATCATTGCGACATTCCTCCTAATAACCATGTTACTCGTAATGGCCAGAACACAGAGTTGGCAGCAAGCAGTAGCTTTTCATAGCCACCATCCTCAAATACTATTCCAACCTTCAGCCTCACATCCTCATCTAGGCCTGACATCTCCAACATGAACAAAATCATTCTTCAAAAGCTCTCGCACAAATCGGCAGTTAATGAGAATCAGCTCACTTTTGAATTTGGTAAGAAACTTGGGTTATTCAGAGACAGGAATAAAGAGATAATTCTATAGGTGTTAGAGGAGAGTTCATCTTCTTGAATAACGCAACTTTTCAAGGATTTCCATAATCTTAGATGTCATTGTCTTTTGTAAGTTGGAATTGTTGGGGTGGCATTCATAATAGTGCCAAACAATCTTTTATTCGTTCTTACGTCAGGAAACACAATGTGCATTTTTGGGCTTTGATGGAAACAAAAATTGAGGATGTTAGTAACCACATTATTAAGAATTTTTGGGGCCTAATGATTTCTCGTTTCACTACTCTCCTTCATAAGGTCTCTCGGGTGGTATTATATTTTCGTGGAACACATTTCTCTCGAATGTTACCTTGGTGACTTCCTCGGAGAGATGGTCCATTTTCCATCTTGTCTCTTCTACTGTGGATATTCATATTGTTGCCTTGTATGGATCAACTATTGCATAGGAAAGGAATCAAATGTGGTTGGATTTGTTGCCTCTCATTAGGCCATTTACTCGTATTTTGATTTGTGGCAACTTCAACAAGGTGTTGTTTGCATCAGAATGCTTAGGAGGCCGTGCCACATAATCAATGGATCGAATTAGAAATTTTGTGAACGAGAGCGAACTTATTGATCTTCCCCTTCATGGCCGCGATTACACTTGGGCCAACAATAACCCTTTTTCCCGGATTGATAGAGTACTTATATCCTTTGGAATTTCTGATATATGGCCTGCCGCTTCCCTATCTACATTAGACACCACTTTATCAGATAATGTATCAATTTTATTCCGATCTCATGATGTACCGAATAATGGCTGAAACCTTTTTTATCCTTAAACTGTTGGTGGGATCACCCGGATTTCTTAACTTTCATTAGGTCTAAATGGAGCCTGATCTGTGCACCCACTGTAGTCGTGACCTATCTTTCAAATTAAGGAAACTGAGCTATTGTATTCGCTCATGGCATGTTGTAAATTTCAGGAATTTGGAGGCACGGATCACAGATCTTGAGATAAAAATTCTGGCAGCTACATCAAGTAGCAACACAAGGCCTCTTTCATCAGCCGGCATTTAAGAATTATAGCAGCTAAGAACGACATTACTCCAACATCGAAAAAATCTCAAGAGCATCAAACATCAGCAGTCTCGGATAAAGTGGACACTCTTGGGAGATCAGAACACAACCTTTTTCCATCGCTCGGCTTCAACTCGTTACAGAAACAATATGGTTACCCAACTTGAGATTGATGGATGTCTTCTTTATGATGTTCCTTCTATAACAGTAGCTGTTCGATCATTCTATTCGGATCTATTTTCAAAGTCACGGGCTGTTCCATTTTCGTTACGGAAGTTGCACTTTGCCACGATCTTAGAGGATTCTAACATCTGTTTGATTGCGCCTTTCTTAGTAGAAGAGGCATGGGCAACGATTTGCTCTTGTGATGAAAATAAAGCGCCTGGACCGGAAGGTTTCAACTTTTTCTTTTATAAAAGATTTTGGGAGGATCTTAAAGCTGAAATCATGAACATTCTCCACACATTCCATCATTCCTCATACTTACTGCAAGCCATGAAAACCTCTCACACCATACTCATTCCAAAAGTTCCGGGGTCCTCTCGTTTGAATAACTTCCATCCGATTGCTCTAATACAGGGAATTTACAAGATCTTGGCGAAGATACTCTCTCGCCATCTTCAACCGATCTTACCTGGACTTATTTCTGAAAATCAGTTTGCTTTCATTAAAGAAAGGAATATTCATGAGTGCTCTTTTCTTACCTCGGAAGTGGTTAGCGTGCTTCACAAGCAACGATGATCCTGCCTTATCCTCAAACTTGACTTCCATAAGGAGTTTGATAGTATCTCATGGCCATATATAGATGCGGTGCTTTTGGCAATGGGTTTTGATAGGAAATGGATTTCTTGGCTCTCGAATTGTTGGAAAAATTCCACGACTTCTATTCTTATCAATGGCACCCTGAGTGACCCCATTCATCTGTAGAAAGGTGTTAAGCAAGGAGATCCCCTATCTCCCTTCATTTTTGTCCTAGTAGTGGAAGGTTTGAAGCAATTATTCGAGGCTAGTATTCGTGAAGGCCTAATTCTGAGTTTTCATTTGGATGATACCCTTCTAGATATCTCTCTGCTGTAGTTTATAGATGATACTATCTGCTTCCTTCAAGCGAATGAATTAGTCATCTCCGCTCTTGTACGCATCTTGAGATGCTTTGAATTAATCTCTAAGCTCAGAATTTATTTTCAAAAGAGTTCGCTTCTAGGTATTCATGTTGATCACAACAGCCTTTGCGGCTTTGCTTCTCAATTGGGATGTCGGGTTGAGCAGTTTCCAATTAAATACTTGGGAACACTGCTCTCCTTCAAGTGACTACCGACATCCTTATGGGATCCGCTAATAGCCAAAATCATGAGTAGATTGGTAAATTGGAAAGGGAATTGTCTTTCTTATGCGGGTAGAATGGTTTTAATCAAATCGGTTCTTTCCTCCATTCCGATTTATTTGCTTTCCATTTACAAATTACCCATTTCGGTTGAAGCAAAATTAACTAGTTTGATGAGGAATTTCCTTTGGCGTGGAGATGGGAATGTAAATGAGATTTGCAAGATAAGCTGGAACACGGTTAACTTACCATTTTCACTCGGGGGTCTTTACATCCGAGATTTCAGATTGATTAACTGCAGCCCGATGCTCAAGTGGCTATGGAAATTAAGATCAGCGAGTCATAATTCCTTGTGGTTCATGTACTATGTTAATCGAAATATATTTCGTTGTTGGAATGATGTCTTTATCTCAGATACTTCCAAGCTATCTCCCATTTGGTCAGACATGGTCCGCTGCTGCTTCGGTAACCGATTGTATTAGGATTTTTTTGCTTCGAAATATCAAGTTAGAATTGGTAGCGGGATGCAATCTTCTTTTTGGTTTGATAATTGGACGGGTTACCAAAGCCTTGAACTGCTATTTCCATACCTTTACGCGTTATGTAATCATAAATCTTGTGCTGTTCGTGATGGATGCTTAGCTATCATCGAAGTCAACATATTCTGTCGACCCTTTTGGAAAAGAAGGTTGCGACTGAATATGCAAAATAGATGCACTGAACTCTTGTGAGCGGGCGACACGGAGCGGTGTGCCGAGAGCGCGCGGGGATTCATAGGCGCGGTCCACCGGGGTGTTTTGAAAAAGAGAATAAAAGGCACCGGGTCTGGAACCCGGAAAAAAGGTTAAAAAGAGAAAAAGGCGAAAATGTTTAAGATCGGTTCGAACCCGAATCCACCATCTCTCAGTGTG
>CATIWQ010122138.1:0-24801 GCA_949673415.1 Euphorbia schlechtendalii | reverse complement strand
ATATTCCAGAGAAGGTCTGGACAGGAAGAAACATCTCATACTCTCACTTGAGGGTATTTGGCTGTAAGGCATTTATGCATGTTATGAAGGAGAAGAGATTAAAGCTTGATGACAAGTCAATTCCTTGCACTTTTTATCGGCTATGGAGATGAAGAGTTTGGCTACAAGCTATGGGATTCGGTGAAAAAGAAAATTGTGCAGAGCCGAGATGTAGTATTTCAAGAGAATGGGATTATTGATGACAGACCCACCAATAATGATGTTGCTGATATTACATCATGGAGCATTTCATCAAACGATGCAACAGAAAGAAGAATGCAACAATCAGAATCTGAAAGAGAAGAAGAGCTAGTTGTGGGGGATCAAGAGATTATTGTAGATGATGATACAAATGAAGAAAGTATTGATCAGGGGGATCCAGAAAACCCCATTCTACATGAAGAAGATTAACCTTAGTTTAGGAGGTCAACTAGAGAACGCCAACCATCTACAAAGTACTCTAGTTCTGATTATATCTTAGTCACTAATGAGGGGGAGCCAGAAAACTTCGAAGATGTACAATCTTGTAGAGATAAAGATTGTTGGATGAAGGCCATGCAAGAAGAGATGAATTCTTTGAAGAAGAATGACACGTATGAGTTGGTAAAACTCTCAGCAGGGAAGAGAACACTCAAGAATAAATGGGTGTTTAAGTTAAAGAAAGATGATGGCAACTCAATGAGATACAAAGCTTGATTGGTCATCAAAGGCTTTACTCAAAAGAAAGGTATTGACTTTGATGAGATTTTTTCACCAATTGTGAAAATGATTTCTATTCGAGTTGTGCAAGGTCTTGTAGCCAACTTGAATCTTGAGCTAGAACAGCTTGATGTAAAGACCGTATTCTTGCATGGAGATCTAAAAGAAGAAATTTACATGGAACAACCAGAAGGTTTAGAGGTCAAGGGAAAGAAGGACATGGTTTATCGCTTGAAGAAAAGTTTATATGGATTAAAATAAGCTCCGTGATAATGGTATAAAAAGTTTGATTCTTTCATGGTGAATCAAGGCTACAAAAAGACAGAGGCAGATCCATATGTATATGTCCAGAGGTTTCCTGATGGTAAATTTATCATCTTTCTCTTATATGTTGATGATATGTTGATCGTTAGACTAGATGAAAAAATGATTAGCAAGTTGAAGGGCGATTTGTCTAAGGCATTTGACATGAAGAATTTAGGACCGGTAAGGAGAATTCTCGAAATGGATATTACCCAAGATCGAAAGTCCTGCAAGTTATGGCTATCGCAAGAAAGATATATTGAACGAGTTCTAGATAGGTTCAATATGAAGAATGCCAAACCAGTTGGCACTCCACTTGCCGCTCACTTCAAGTTGAGTAAAATATTCTACCCATCAACAGGTAAAGAAAAAATGTCAAATGTTCCGTATTCTTCAATGGTCAGGAGTTTGATGTATGCAATGGTATGTACGAGACCAGACATTGCTCATGCAGTTGGCATTGTGAGTCGTTTTCTTTCAAATTCCCATAAGATACATTGGGAAGCTGTAAAATGGATCTTCTGATACCTTAGAGGAACTTCAAAGTTATGTTTAACTTTTGGAGATGGAAAGCTTACACTTGTTGGTTACACAGATGCAGATATGGCCGGTGATCTTAATGAAAGAAAATCCACATCAAGTTACTTATTTACATTCTTAGGGGGAGCTATTTCATGGAAGTCGCGATTATAAAAATGTGTATCATTATCAACTACTGAAGCAGAGTATGTTGCAGCAACAGAAGCAGGAAAGGAAATGCTTTGGTTAAACTGATTCTTTCGAGAATTGGGTGTGCAACAAGAAGAATACATAGTTTATTGTGATAGTCAAAGTGCATTAGACTTGAGCAAGAACACTATGTATCATGCACGCACGAAACATATTGACGTAAGATATCATTGGCTCAGACTTGCTATTGAAGAAAAAGAGTTCAATTTGCAGAAGATTCATACGGACAAAAATGTTGCTGATATACTTGCGAAGGTTGTTCGAAAAGATAAGTTCGATCAGTGTATCAAAGCAATCGGAATGGAGAGTCCCACAATATAGTCGGGAGGGGGAGAATTGTTGAGTGGTGTCCCTCCAACTTGTGGGACCCACTATATATATAATTATAAAAAAAAGAAAAGAGAAGAAGTCAAGGGGCGGCAATTATAGGTAGAAATTAGGAGGAGTGATTGAAGGAATTTAATAGGCAGTTGAAGATACGTATCTTCAATTGCCTATAAATAGAGAGGCTTCTGCCTCATTTGAAAATACAGAGCCAAAGAAAGAAAACACAGATACATCAATATCTGTGTAGAGATTTTTAGAAAAGGGGTTTCAAAA
This sequence comes from Euphorbia schlechtendalii, assembly GCA_949673415.1. Lineage (NCBI taxonomy): Eukaryota > Viridiplantae > Streptophyta > Magnoliopsida > Malpighiales > Euphorbiaceae > Euphorbia > Euphorbia schlechtendalii. The sequence goes on along the minus strand of CATIWQ010122138.1, from coordinate 22,431 downwards.
AATCGGGAAGAGAGAAAATAGTGAGGTTTTGGGAAACACCTGAGTGATACTATTTTGTAATAATCTCTTTTGTACCTGCTATTGTTATTAGAGTGGAAGAAAAAAATTGGAGTTTGTCCCGTGGTTTTTCTCTAATTTCAATTGGAGTTTCCACGTAAAAATCCTTGTATTCCTTTTTTATATTCCACTGCTATAATTTTTCTCGTAATATTGTTATTAGTCCTTACAGGAAAAAATAAAACACAAATACAATTACAATCAAAAGAATCAGTTAATGCTTAAAACAACACACAAAATGCAGACCGAATTCTTCCATGTACCAGACTAGGCTATGACCTGGGGTCAAATACTATATTTCTTCACCCAAATAACGTATTTTTATGCTTACAACAAGTTTCTTATTGTACATATTATGATGTTCATTGCTAATACTATACGGGGCTCGTCTGGTTGGCGGAATAGCTATTCCGCGGAATATGAAAAAACGAATGGAAAAAGGTTGAGTGTTTGCCTAGAGGTCGGGATGGAATAGCTATTCCTACCTATCATATAACTCGTGGAATAACTATTCCTCCTCTCGATGAGTTATATGATAGCTCGGAATAACCATTCCATCCCAACTATGGGCTCTAGGCAAACACTCATTCTTTTTGTATTCGTTTTTCTTCTATTCCACGGAATAGCTATTCCGCCAACCAAACGAGCTCTACAGATTAGTTACATTAAATGTCAAATGAGGTCCCTCATCCGTTCCATAGCACGTGTGCCTGCACCATATTAATAAGATATTTTGATTTGGTGAGTATTGTTTGTGTTTATGTATCTAGTGCTTTTAAATCTTTGGAAATTGGTTTTGATGGTAAATTCCAAGTAAATGGCCTGTTCTTTCAGAAAAATTTCTTGTTGTCTAGATTGTTATTGTAAGGTATGATCGGAGCAAGAAAATAAAGTAGAAAAATAAATATGGAAAGAAATACTAATACTTTCTTATACATCTATTAAAAGCAGGTAAATTCTATGAAACAAAATCACCTCCAAGTAAAAGTAACAACAACTCTTATTTGGGCTTATAAACACATGATTAGTGGGATATGAAAATGTCCAGACTACGTAAGAACCAACTAAAATGCTACTTGTATTTGGATTAAAATTAGCCACTAAAACATTAATCTCAACAATCTAATTTGAGTTGAAACTAAATTAATTTCTAATAATTTAAAATCATTTACCAATTTTGAAGCATATTTCAATAATGCTGTCAAGAAATAATTCAAAATAACACTGAAATCTCAAGAGTTTAGAAAAGAACATTAATTCAGAGTTTGAATTCACATAAATAACAAATGAAGATTGCGAGTATCCGAGTATCACAATTACAGAGGGTTCAATTGATGCTTCAATTCAGCTTTGCCAAATCAAACCCCTATTCATTTCAAACCGAAGAGGAGCTATCGTGGTGCTAACAATGTCAGACTAACTTCATTTGCAGAAAATGTCTGATGGATGCTCAAAGAAATAGGCACCTCTGGCAGGTACCTTTCAAGAAAAAATCCAGGCTGTTTTGGTTGAGGCAGCGGAATCTCACTGCTCAACATTACAACCACAGATGACATGTTGGGTCGATCTTCTGGTTTTTTCTGTACACATAATAGAGCTATATTGACGCATCTTACAGCCTCACTTGGAACGCATGACCCCGTTAAACAATCAGATATGAGTTCCGGTGGTGACCCTTTTGTCGATATTATATATGCCTGCACGAAACGGAAACCGCATAAGAATATGCTCCATAATATGTTCATTATGTTTTAGGCGTTAAGACGAAGTGTGCTTACATGTCCCAAAAGGTTATGGTCATGATCTGGATGAAAAAATCCTCCGTTTTTGTGTCCACTCAAAATCTCCAAAACCATTACACCGAAGCTGAAAACATCAGATTTTTCCGAGAAGAGTCCATCCACTGCATACTCTGGTGACATGTATCCTCTGCAACGTCATTAACAATAAAAGGTTTAATACACAGAAAATTTTCTGATACTCGCAGTATAGTAGTTCAGAAATAAACATACTATGTTCCAACAACTCTTTTCATATGCTCCTCGTTTTGATTTACACCAAATATTCTAGCGAGGCCAAAGTCTGATATTTTAGGGTTCGTGTTAGAATCCAGTAAGATGTTGCTGGTTTTAAGATCTCTGTGGATGATCCTCAGTCTAGAGTCTTGGTGAAGATAAACGAGTCCACAATCAATCCCATCTATGATGTGGATGCGCTTTCCCCAATCTAGTAATTTGCTTCTACTTTGATCTGCGACCAGTTTCCCACACATATAAGTGGAACATCTTGAACATAATCAAAACAGTGAATTGTATTCATGAATGTCCTTGATCTGGTGAAAATCATACCAAAAATGAAGGAATCCAAGCTTCCATTAGGCATGTATTCATAGATCAACATTTTCTCATCTTCATGAATGCAACATCCAAGAAGCTTTACAAGATTGCGATGCTGTAGCTTAACAAGTAAGATAACTTCAGTTTTGAATTCTTTCAGTCCTTGGCCAGAACTTTTGGAAAGCCGTTTCACTGCTATATCTTGCCCCTCTATCAATGTGCCCTAAATTTTGAAAAATAAACGGTCAGGCACTTCGCACTCTCTAAAATTATAATTACAATAACAATAAAAAATCAAAGCAGCTTGAATAAATAAAAATATAATGTTTCATCACCTTATAAACAGGTCCAAAACCGCCTTGTCCCAGCTTGTTGATACTTAAGAAATTTTTAGTGGCTTCAGATATGGCCGTTCAAGTTATACAATGGCAAATCAGTTTCTTCTATATTGTTTCATAACTCATCTTTGACATAACTGAAAATTGAACGTAGAAAACCAACTTAAAATGTGTATCAAGAAACAATCATTAACAAATACAGTAAATATATAATCATTACCATTTTTTCCAACTCTTTTACACTTCCATAAGAAAAGGAAGAATAACATGAAAAGGACGATGGATAATGACAGAGATCCAACTATAACTCCTGCTTTCAGATTACTAGGCAGTCTATCTGCAATCACAAATATATGGTTAGCGTTCTTTAAAAATTGTAACCGACAAATGTTGGTTAAAGTGGCTTGGGATTTTATTCCTTCTACTCTATAGAGAAGAAAACGAAGAAATCTCAGAGGAGAGTGATGAATTTCTTTAACATTCAGCAAAATTGGCATAACCAATTACAACTCACACAAGCCCTAAGTAGCCGTTACAAGATTCCTTTCTCTCTCTCTCTCTACATTTTGTTAGGCTATTGACAGTTCAGCTCCAATTGAGTAAATATGCAACGTTTAATTCTGATGGACTAACCCGGCTAAAAAGTGATATAAGAATACAGCTAAAATTCAAATACCAAAATGCATATGGAATTATTGAATTGACATTCTTCCCTATAGCAATAAACTCCCCTCAAGACCTTGCCTCAAGGTCAAAGTTATGGAATTGTTAGATTTTGATTTAATTTAATTATTTTGTTTAGATGATAAGCATGTGATAAAGTCTAGATTACAATTTGAATTTGAATTGATATTTTATCATGTTGTTATCTTGTAAGCCTGTAAAAAGGCATTGAACTTTCATAATAAAGTGTATCTATTGAACTCATGAAATGTAAGTTTGAGTTCAAGTAAATAAAGAGCTAACAGTGGTATCCGAGCTTAAATGATTTTAAGGGCTTGTGAGATGGGTCACCAAGGTTAATAAGAGAATATATGAATGATGCTAGCATAAGAAGAAGAAGTGTTAGTGGTTCAGATGCAAGAATCACAACTCATGAAGTGAAAGTTTGGGTTGGATGTTCGTGAAAAAGTGTATCTAAAGATATTTGGAGATATGCGCTTCAAAGGTTTGATGGTGACAAAGTCAATCATCAAGGTTCGATGGTGGAAGAGTAAATCATCAAAGCAATAAACAGATTTTGAATCAAGAGGGAGTGTTAGATTTTAATTACAAAATCTGTTATGATATCTTTTTAATTTAATTAGTTTGTTTAGATGATAAGCATGTGATAAAGTCTAGATTACAATTTGAATTTGAATTGATATTTTATAATGTTGTTATCTTGTAAGCCTATAAAAAGGCATTGAACTTTCATAATAAAGTGTGCCCATTGAACTCATGAAATGTAAGTTTGAGTTCAAGTAAATAAAAGGCCAACAAGAATTTCATCTGAAGCTCAAAGGCGAATTCCCTAGCATCATCCTATGGCTCATCTCCTTCCCATTGTATTAGCAATTTAGTTGCAGCCCGGTGTCACCTTTTAACCATTTTTTTGACCAATGATTGCCTTTGGAGCTCTAGCCAATAACTGAGGAAGTGGAGCTGAGATAACTGAAAAATAGGGTGTATTGCAGCATGACTGCGTAACTTGTGTTAGTATGCCACAGTCCCAATCTTGTCTTCCATTGGATAAGGTCCATAGTATAGCTGCTAGATATTGCTCTGCCTATAAGGCTGTAATATGTGGCCATCTGATTGAGGGTGATAAGCTGATGATTTTGCCAACTCTGTTCCTTGGAGTTTGAACAACTCACACCAGAATTTACTCACAAATACAGGGTCACTATCACTCACATTAGACATAGACATCCCGTGACATCCCATGCAATTTCGTTATGTTTATTGAATTTAACTTTGAATCTGTAATTATTTTAGATATTACTATAAATTTGGAAAATAATTTGTTGAGATAAGAAGATTATAGTTGATATGATTTGATTTAATTTGATATGGTTAGGTTTAGAATTTGAATTATTATTTTATTTGTTATATCTTTGTAAGCCTATAAATAGGAATCCATTTCCATTATAAAATTGTGCTGATAAGTGTTATATGCTTATGTGTTCCAAGGTACTGCATTTGCAGTATTCCTTTACTATATTTTTTTTTATTTATGTTCGTTCCATATCCATGAAAAAGCTAACAGTGTTATCCGAGCTCTCTTCTTAAGGGGCCTGTATGTTTCAGCTGAAGAAATTGCAAAACCCAAAAGAAATTTACCATGATGATACAACAAGAGTGTCATGATGATACAACAAGAATATGACGAAATAACAAAAGGATGAGTTTTCCATTCAAAGCTCATGCCTATAACCATGTCCATGCCCCATATCCAAAACCACGACCTATAACAATGTTCATAACTCAAATCATGTTCATGACCCATAACCATATGTATGAACAATGCCTATGACCCATGCCAATGACAATGAATTTTCTCATGTCATATAACCAATGCCAATGATTATAAATAAATTTACAACTTCAAAGCCAAGGATGAGTGCTGAATTTAATTTTGAATCTATAATTATTTTAGATATTATTATATATTTAGAAAATAATTTGTTGAGATAAGAAGATTTTAGTTAATATGATTTGATTTAAGTTTATAGGATTAGATTTAGAATTGAATTATTATTTTGTTTGTTATATCTTTGTAAGCCTATAAATACGAATCCATTTCCATAATAAAATTATGCTCATAAGTGCCATATGCTTATGTGTTCCAGGGTACTACATTTGTTGTACTCCTTTACTATATCTTTTTTATTTATGTTCGTTCCATATCCATGAAAAAGCCAACAATGTTATTCAATAATAAAAGAGCCACTGATTGAGATGTGTAGGGATGGCTTAGTTTTATGAAGTAGGCATACTTACTAAAACGATCTACCACCACCATTATTACTTCCTTGACTAATGAGTTACGCAACCCTTCAAAAAAATCCATACTAATATCACTCCATGTGTATTTTGGAATGGGAAGAGGTTGTAAGAGACATGTAGGCTTAATAGTTTCATATTTTCACACTTGACAAACAGGACAAGTTCTAACAAAAGTTGTGACATTTTTTCATGCCCTTCCACTAGAACATAAGCTGTAATATCTTATGTATTGCTTGGCTCCCTACATGCCGTCCTCCCTGTAAGCTCTAACAATATCCTCATCACTCAACCTGTGAATTCTAGTAAATGGCGGCCTCTGGTTGGGTATTTGAGTTCCCAAACTCTGTAACAGTCTAGGAACTTAGGGAGCCAACATGGGTGATTGTTTAGTAGTGTTAATCAGTTGCGGAAAGGATTTTCCAGGCGGTGTGGATTAATGAAAGTCGTGAAACTAATTTAGTGGTTTTTGTGTGTTACCGCTCTTTCCTCCAGTAGTGAAATGGTGGCTAATGGAGCCTAGCTAAGCGTCCTACATACTAGCTAGTGCATACAGTTGTTGAAGAGTTTTGGGTCCTTGCATAAGCACAAGGTAACCCAATTCATCCTTGAGTCCACTAATGAAATAATGTAATACACTAGAATCAGATAGTATTTTTTATGTGCACACACATTAAAAGCTTCAATGTACTCTATTAATGTACCTTGTTGGTCCTGTTTAGTTATAATAATCTGACAAAAGGGGGGGTTGAATGTTCCTAACTGTGTCTAGGTCTATTTTAGTGTTCTTTAATTAATTCAACCAAGTAAGAGTTGTTTTTAAATGACGAATGAATCAGTAAGTAGGATTTACTAAAATAACTCACAAATTGAGCTAAGTTTTAGTTAGAATAAACTCAGCAATGTTGACTAAATACTTAAGCAAAACACAAATATACAAATATGTGTGTTGAATGAACACAATGCTAAGTAAAATGAAGAGATAAAGGTTAGAGAAATCAAAAAACAAATATTATACTGGTATAGCTCTTTCCAAGCCTTTTCAATTCATTGATAACGTTCACAAAGCGGGTATTCATGCTTTAGATCCTTTCATTTGGCTCCATCTAGAAAAGCTCGTACTGGCTGGTCATGAGGTTGAACCTGCTTTCCTTCACTTTGTCAGTAACTTTTTCCATATATTCTATGCAGTCTCGTATCCTGAGATCCTGTTGAACACTTTAAAATTTAACGCATAATATAAGTAATTAATAACTATTGCATCCTCCTTCAATAGTTGGAGATCAGCATTATCATAGTTCTCAGGTTCAATTAGAACACTCAGACCATTCCTTACTTCTGTGCGGACATGAGGGTCATTTTCAATTGCTAGCCATGCTAGGATGCTTTATGATTGAATAGAATTGTTCATCCTATTTTTTCAAAAAGAACATTGTTGGCCATAAAAAAGGTGGTCTGATAACAGACATTCCTTCTCTAAAGAGATCCATTTGTGAAATACTAGAGATATACGAATTATTATAAGTCATGGAAATTTAACTCAAGATGGTGAAATCTTAAGATGGGCACTCACCTGATACCACTTGTTAGTCTTGTTTAGTTATAATAATCGGATAGAAAGAGGGGGGGGGTTGAATATCCCTAATTATTTCTAGGTCTATTTTTAGTGTTCTTTAATTGATTCGACTAAGTGAGAGTTGTTTTTAAATGATAAATGAATCAGCAAGCAGAGTCTATTAAAACAAATAAAAAATGAGCCAAGTTTAAGTTTGGCGAACTTTGCTGAGTTAGAATAAACTCAGCAATGTTGACTTAAAACTTAAGCAAAACACAAATATACAAATATGCGTGCTGAATGAACATAATGCTGAATAAAGTGAAGAGATAAATGTTAGAGAAATAAAATAGAGGATTTTATACTAGTTTAACCTCTCGCCTACCTCCAGTTCCCGGATACCGTCTCCGAGCTTTAATCCACTATTGTCAACTCTTTTAACTAGACAAAGAAACTTTCACAATGATAACTAACCCTCAAACAGATTTAAGTATCCTTCCTAAATCCCCTATCACTCAAATACTTGAAATGATTATAAGAGAACAACTTATATAAAATTGCTCTCTTTATGAATGATCTATTAATAATTTTGTGATCTACTTTACTTCTAGCGGAGAACAATTTTGATTGCTTAATGTTGTTTTTCAACTTTGGGAATTTCTTTGTTTTCTAGATTAATTTGGCAGAGTTTTAGAACTTAGAAATTCTAGGTGTATTCACAAAGTTTGAATGATGCCTTCAATCTTCTACTTATAGGAGGATGCTGAGGTAGCTGTTGCAAACTACAACTTGTTTAATCCTTCAATATCTCTTCTTATTCAGTCTTCAAAATTCTTCTCGTTAGAGACATAATTAAATTTGTTGTGAGAGAAATTTTCAGTCATTTGATGCGCGAGATTAATCCATTAATTTACGAGATTAAACCATTGAAAGATTTTATTTCCAACTGTAACACCCCGAAATTTCTAAATTTTGACATCGGCATATTGTTACAATATTAAAGGAAGATAAGAAAAAGTTAAAGTTCGGTACTAGCCAACTGGAGCGAAGTTTGACCACCAGTCAAACTTTGACCCATAACTATGCATCTTGAGACCGGAAATTTTTATAATTATAATTCATGCAAGAAAGAATATATAAGCTATTATGGAAGCTTATAATTAGAAGTATATGCTATTCTTTTACGGAATTGAAATACGAGAAAGTGGTTCAAATTAATCGAGAAAGGATGTTATAGTTAATAAATAAATTGACCAGGAACTTAATGGCATTTTATCCATTAAGATATTTTAAATAAATACATCCTTCTCCTGCATATCCTCTTCATCTTCATCTTCTTTTTCTTCCTTCTTCTTCCTCTTATTTACAAAAATCCTTCCATAACCTTACAAACTTCCGATTTCTTAGTTTCAACTTTGAATCCTTGTTAGAAATCGATCTCTAAGCCTTCTATCATCATCAATTTATGTAAAATAAGGTTAGAAGAGGAAGAAATCAGGTGTTAAGTTTTGGATGAATAGTAACCTAAACTTGAGGTAAGTTATTTTTGAGACAATTGAAGTTAAATTAGTAGAATTCATGGTAGATTAAGCATATTTAAAGTATTATAAGGCTTATTCAATTATTATTTTGATTGTGAAAATTATGGTTTTTGTAGAGGAAACTAATACTAATAGTGGAAGAGGGAAAAAGGAGGAAGAAACCCATTGAAGAGTTTAAAAGAGGTTTGTGTACACTAATTTCGAATTTTTGGTTTTGCTGGAAAATTTCCAAATTGTAAATCAGTTTTGTTTTAATGTTTTCTCATGTTATATTGCTATTATTTGAGTGATTCTTAATTCTATGGGCATATAAAGAAACTGAAGTAAATATGTTTTGAAGAAACCAATTTGATTTTCGTTCATTTATCATGTGAAATTGTCGTTTGAAGTTGAATCATGAAATCTGTTTTTGGGAGTCTTTCCAGCACACTATTTAGTGTTTTGAGTATAAATTAGTCTATATTGATTGGATTTCTGTGATTCTTATGGCATTGAAAATTTAAGATATGTGGTTAGGTCTTTTAAGAATTAACTTTTTCGATTTGAAGACATTTTAATGGAGAAAAATGCTTCGGAAGTTAGGTCATGAAATCTGAAATTTCTGAAAAACATGAATGCAAATTTTATTGTGTTTTATTGATATTTAAGGATTGAAAATTTAAAGATTTGAGATCCTTAATATATGATTTTGTGTTGAATTATATTAATAATATCATACTGAATTTATAAGTATTTTTGTGTAATTGTTGCCCTTAGTAAACGAGTAGAAAAATGGGTTCGGGTAGATTGACGCCAATAAAGGGGGGTACAGTACTTTACAAATAAATGGAGCTTTGTCTCCGGGCTTGACCGATATTGTGATATTGATTATATTATTATTGATATGTAAGCTTCAGCTTCGGGCTTGTATGATAAATGTTAATATATTCATATTATGAAGAATTGATATTGAAGTTTCAGCTTCGGGCTTGTCCGCCCCTGTACCCACTACCGTTATTCACTTCCTGGTTTACTTTGGGCAAACATTATTCTAAGTTTGAATAATTTGATATAATTATTATTATAGTTAATTGAAATTTATAAAATTGGTTTTGTATTTTTCCATCTACAATTTGTCATATGAAAATTTGTTTAGCTTTATATTTATAATTTTATTTTTATATACTTTATTTTATAAAGAAATATATATTTTTTATTTGATAACATTTTTGAGTTGAAATTAGTATATACCACTAAGCAAATTTCTTAGCGTCTAGTTGTTTTCTACACCCATATTGTGGAGTTGTAGATAGCCTGGATCAAAGTGGTGATGTCAAATAAGGAAGTGTGAGCCGATATAGCTTTTTTTAGGTGGTTTAAGCTTTGGTCCTAATTTTTGGTATTGTATTATGAGTGGCATGTATAGTAAGTATGATATTAAGAAATGTATTTTAATATTTAAGTAAGTTAAAGTTCGTAAGAAGGTTATGAATGATAAGGATAATTTCTAAGTATTAAATGTATATAGTATTAACGACCATGCAATGGAGATTAGGTATTTACTATTGTTGTAGAATTCCCGATCAGGGGGTGTTACGGTAACATTAACTATCAGTAACTTATCAATTTACCATATTTCACATTAATACTTAAACAAATTTTACTTTTGATATTCATATCCAAAACCTTAATATATGTAAATACCTACCGGTAGTTATAACTCCAAATATAATAAAAAAATGCAAATTCTCACACCTCACACTAACTAGTACGTGCCATTATTTTACAAACCAAAATGTTACATTAAATTTTTAATCCACCTTGAGTCTTTTCCCTTTTGTACTCTTCAAGCTGATCCACTTATATTACTTCAGTCCACACTATCTACAGAGCTTCTAAATCTGCGTGTAGAAAAAATCTATACGCTAAGTAATTTGCTTAGTGGTTTACACTAATTTCAACTCAAAAGTGCTATCAAATAAAATACATATATTTCTTTATAAAATAAAGTATATAAAAATAAAGTTATAAATATAAAGCTCAACCAATTTTCATATGACAAATTGTAGATGGAAAAAAAACACAAAATCAATTTTATAAATCTCAATTAACTATAATAATAATTATATCAAATTATTCAAACTTAGAATCATATTTTCCCAAAGTAAACTAGGAAGTGAATAACGGTAGTGGGTACGGGGGAGACAAGCCCGAAGCCGAAACTTCAATATCAATTCTTCACAATATCAATATATTAACATTTATCGGACAAGCCCAAAGTTGAAACAATATAATCAATATCACAATAGCGGTCAAGCCCGGAGACATAGCTCCATTTGTTTGTACAGTACTGTACCCCCTTTATTGGCTCCAATATACTCGAACGTATTTTTCTACTCTTTTACTAAGGGCAACAATTACACAAAAATACTAATAAATTCAGTTTGATATTATTAATATAATTTAACACAAAATCTTGTATTATGGATCTCAAATCTTTAAATTTTCAATCCTTAAATATAATAAAACACAATAAAATTTGCATTCATGTTTTTCAAAAATTTCAGATTTCACGATCTGACTTCCGAAGCATTTTTCTCCATTAAAAAGTCTTCAAATAGAAAAAGTTAATCTTAAAATACCTAGCCATACGTCTCAAATTTTCAATGCCACAAGAATAACAGAAATCCAATCAATACAGACCAATTTATACTCAAAACACTTAACAGTGCAAACTGGAAAAAAACTCCCAAAAACAGATTTCATGATTCAACTTCAAACAGCAACTTCATGAAGAAGGAAGCTAAAACTCATAAAAGTTTCTTCTGAACATTTAAAATTCAGTTTCTTTTAATATCAATAGAGTCAAGAATCACTCAAATAAGAGTAGTATAACATGAGAAAACATTAAAATAAAAACAGAGTATGATCTGGAAATTTTCTAGCAAAACCAAAATTCAAAATTAGTATACACAAACCTCTTTTAAGCTCTTCAATAGATTTCTTCCGCCTCTTTCCCTCTTCCACTATTAGTATTAGTTTCCTCTACAAAATCCATAATTTTCACAATCAAAATACTACTTGAATAAGCCTTATAATGCCTTAAATATGCTTAATCTACCATGAATTTTACTAATTTAACTTCAATTGTCTCAAAAATCACTTACCTCAAGTTCAGGTTACTATTCATCCAAAACTTAACACCTGATTTCTTCCTCTTCTAACCTTATTTTATATAAATTGATGATGATAGAAGGCTTAGAGATCGATTTCTAACAAGGATTCGAAGTCGAAACGTAGAGATCAGAAGTTTTAAAGGTTAGATGAATTTTGTATAAAGAGGAAGAAGGAGTAGAAGAATGAAGAGTGAAGATATGCAGGATAAGATAAGAAGAATGATGATATGTATACAAAACTATTTAATTTGAAATTACTATTTTGCCCTTAGCTCAATTATAGTATATACTTTCCACATTTTCTCGGTAAAACTGCATTATATCTCATAATTTAATTCCGTAAAAGAATAATATGCACATATAATTATAAGCTCCCATGATAGCTTATATATTTTCTCTTGTATGAATTATAATTATTGAAAATTTCGGTCTCAAGTTGCATAGTTTCGGGTCAAAGTTTGACTGACGGTCAAACTTCGCTCCGTTTGATTATTACTGAACTTTAACTTTTTCTTATCATTCCTTTAATATTGTAAAAATATACCGATTTCAAAATTTAGAAATTTTGGGGTGTTACAATTCTCCCCCACTTAAGAATTTTTGTCTCGAAAATTACCTGAATTAAATAGTTGAGTATGTTGAACTCTCATTGTTTCTTCTAGTTCCCAAGTTGCTTCCTCAATCTTATGATTCCTCCATAAAAGTTTCACCAATGGAATGGACTTATTTCTCAGTGTTTTAACTTACCACGCCAAGATTTGAATTGGTTCTTCTTCATACGTCAAGTCAGGTTCTATCTCGATGGCGTCAAGAGATAATATATGTGACGGGTCTGAACTATTCCTCCTTAACATTGACACATGGAACACATTATGAATCTTATCAAGTGTAGGTGGTAATGCCAATTGATATGCCACTGGTCCATCTCTCTCTATAACTTCATATGGACCAATGAATATAGGATTAAGCTTTCCCCTTTTCCCAAATCGTAGAACTTTCTTTCAAGGCGATACTTTGAGAAATACTTTATCTCCAACTTCATATGTAATGTCTTTTCTTTTTAAATCGGTATAAGATTTCTATCTATCAAATGCAGCCTTCAATCTTTCTTGAATAAGTTTCACTTTTTCTTTTGTCTCCTCAATCAAATCCACACCCACGATCTTGTTTTCTCTAAGCTCGATCCAAAATAATGGAGTTCGACATTTTCTTCCATATAGTGCTTCATATGGTGCCATTTTGATGCTTAACTGGTAACTATTGTTATATGCAAACTCCATAAGTGGCAAGTAATTATACCAACTTCCTTCGAATTCAATGGTAAAGCTTCTCATCTTGTCTTCCAATACTTGAATTAATCTTTCAGATTGTTTGTTAGTTTGAGGATGAAATGCAGTACTAAAATTTAATTTAGTACCCAAGGCTTCTTATAACTTCTTCCAAAACCTCGAAGTGAATCTTGGATCTCGGTCTGAAATGATTGATAGAGGAACACCATGTAATCGTACTATCTCCTCTATATAAATCTGAGCCAGCTTATCTAGCGAATATTCCATTCTAACTGGAAGAAAGTGTGCTGACTTTGTTAATCTATCAACAATAACCCACATCGCATCATTTTTCTTCTGAGTAAGAGGCATGGATGTCAAGAAATCCATTATAATTCTTTCCCACTTCCATTCTAGAATTGTTATTGATTGTAACAATCCAGATGAAACTTGATGTTCAACTTTCACTTGTTGACCAATCAAACATTGGCCAACATAATTGGTAATATCCTTCTTCATTTCGTTCCACTAATAATGCCTCTTTAAGTCTTGATACATTTTGTTTACTCTCGGGCGCATTGTATAAGGACTATTATGTGCCTCAGTTAAGATATTTTTCCTTAACTCCACATTATTGGGAACACATAGCCTTTCTTTAAAGTATAAGCATCCATCTCCCTGTATCGAGTAATTTCCTTCAATTCTAACTTGTGATCTTGCTCGAATGACTTTAAGTTCATCATTTTCATTTTGTGCTTCTTTGATGTGTTGTAGCAAGACTGGTTGGACTTTCAATTCCGTAACTATAGCTCCACCATCCGTAAAAGTCAGTCTCGTATTCATAACCTTAAGCGCCATCATTGTCTTCCTACTGAGAGTATCTGCTACAACATTAGCCTTTCCTAGGTGGTAATCAATAACGCAGTCATAATCTTTAATGAATTCCATCCATCATCGTTGCCTTAAATTTAACTCCTTTTATGTTGGCAAATACATCAAACTCTTGTGGTCAGTGAATATTGAACACTTCTCTCCATAAAGATAGTATTGCCAAATTTTCAAAGCAAAGACAATTGTAGCCATCTCCAAATCATGAGTCAGGTAATTCTTTTCATGATTCTTTAATTGCCTCAAAGCATAGGCAATCACTTTCCTTTCTTGCATCAAGACACATCCAAGACCGTTATACAACAAATCATTGTAGATTGTATAATCTTTCCCCAACTCTGGTTGTGCAAGTACAGGTGCTTCTGTCAATATATTCTTTAACTTATCAAAAGCAGCTTGACATTTTTCATTCCACTCAAACTTTGCATTCTTCTGAACTAACTTTGTCAATGGGTAGCAATGATTGAGAATCCTTTGATATATCTTCTATAATAACATGCTAATCTGAGAAAACTTCTGACTTTTGTTGGGTTCTTCGGTGATTTCCATTCAAGAATTGCTTCTATCTTTTTTTGACCATCTTTAATTCCTTATTTAGAAACAACATGTCCCAAAAATGAAATTTCTTGAAGCCAAAATTCACACTTGCTAAACTTGGCATAAAGCTTATTGTCTCGCAAAGTTAAATAGACTATCCATAGATGTTGATCATGTTCTTCTTTTGACTTAGAATACACCAAAATATCATCTATGAAAACCACTACAAACCTGTCTAAATATAAGTAGAAGACATAGTTCATAAGGTCCATAAATGCTGCTGGTGCATTAGTAACACCAAATGGCATCACCAAAAATTCATAATGTCCATATCTGGTTCTAAATGCAGTTTTCGAAATGACTTCTTCTTTCACTCTCATCTGATAGTAGCCTGACCTCAAATCAATCTTGGAGAAGTATTTGGCACCCTTAAGTTGATCAAACAAGTCATCAATCCTCGGTAACGAATACTTGTTCTTCATAGTTAACTGATTTAACTCCTGGTAATCAATACACAATCAGTGTGAACCGTCTTTCTTCTTTACAAACAACACTGGTGCACCCCAAAGTGATACACTTTGACATATGAATCCTTTGTCTAATAATTTTTGCAGTTGAATCTTCAACTCTTTAAGCTTGGCAAGCGTCATTCTATATGGTTCTTTAGATACCGGTGTGGTACCTGATAACACGTTGATTGTAAATTCCACTTCTCTTTCTAGTGGTAACCCCAGTAAGTATTCTGGAAATACATTAGAAATTCATAAATGGTAAGAATATCTTGTAGTCTCAATTCCTCCATTTAACACTCAAGAGCAAAAATTAGGAAGGCTTAACATCCCTTCCTAATCATTTTCCTAGCTTTCATAGAAGAAATGATGTTAGAGAGATAATCTGATCTCTCTCCAATGATGGAAACTTCTTCTCCATCAGAAACTTGTAGAGACATCCTTTTGTTCTTGCAATCTACCATAGCCCGATGCTCTGACAACCAATCCATTCCGAGAATGATATCATAATCTTGGAAAGGCAATTCGATCAAATTTCCTAGGAAAGTTCTATTTTGAATCCTAATAGGACATTTCATATATACTTTATTTACTATCATAGTATGCCCTAAAGGATTTGTCACTTCAATATTTTCTCCTAGTTCTTCTACAAGTAACCCCTTTTCATGAACTAATGTAGAGCATATGTATGAATGAGTTGAACCTAGATCTATCAATGCATAAATAACCTTTCCATAGAATGAAAATTTACCAACAATAACTTCGGTAAAATCTTGATTCTTTGGTCCTCGGATTGCATAGCTTCGTGCCATCTCACCTGGTCTAGCACCTTGTTGTGCTCTTGGAGCCATATCATTCTATCACTTCCTCTTCCCCTACCACAACCACTTTGCACTGTAGGAATAGGAGCTACAGCTAGTGCAGATGTACTTATCTTCATTTGAGGATAATTTGCAATCAAATGTTCTCTCGAGCCACATCTGAAATAAGCTATCCCTGCTCCCCAACATTCTTCGGTATGAAACCTTCCACATTGTGAACATTTTGGGGTTTCTCCTCTTCCTCTACCTGAAGGTACACCTTGCACTGATCTAGAACTTATAGATTGCCTCTATGAAAATCCTCTGTAATGAGACTATGTTTTCTCTTAAGCTCCCTTCGGTTTCTTACCAAGTGAGAAATATAAGGGATTACCAAGTAAGAAACATAAGGGAGCTTCAGAGAAAACATAGTCTCATTACAGAGGATTTTCATAGAGACAAGCTATAAGTTCTAGATCAGTGTTAAGTGTACCTTTCGATAGAGGAAGAGGAGAAACCCTAAAATTTTCACAATGTGGAAGGTTTCATACCAGAGAATGTTGGGGAGCAGGGAGAGCTTGTTTTTGATGTGGCTTGAGAGAACATTTGATTGCAAATTGTCCTCAAATGAAGATAAGTACATTCGCATCAGCTGTAGCTCCTATTCCTACAGTGCAAAGTGGTCGTGGTAGGGGAAGAGGAAGTGCTAGTATGACTATCGGAAATGATATGTCTCCAAGAGCACAACAAGCTGCTAGACCAGGTGGGATGGCATGAAGCTATGCGATCCGAGGACCAGAGACTCGAGATTCTATCAAAGTTATTATTGGTAAATTTTCATTCTTTGGAAATGTTGTTTATCCATTGATAGATCCAGGTTCAACTCATTCATACATATGCTATACATTAGCTCAAGAAAAGGCGTTACTTGTAGAAGAACTAGGAGAAAATATTGAAATGATAAATCCTTTAGGGCATAGTGTGATATTAAACAAAGTATATATGAAATGTCCTATTAGGATTCAAAACTGAATTTTCCAAGCAAATTTGATCTGAATTTTCCAAGCAAATTTGATCTAATTGCATTTTCAAGATTATGATATCATTCTCAGAATGGATTGGTTATCGGAGCATCGGGCTATGGTAGATTGCAAGAACAAAAGGATGTCTCTTCAAGTTTTTGATGGAGAAGAAGTTGTCATAATTGGAGAGAGATAAGATTATCTCTCTAACATTATTTCTTCTATGAAAGCTAGGAGAATGATTAGGAAGGGATGTTAAGCCTTCCTAATTTTTGCTATTGAGCATAAAATGGAGGAATTGAAACTACAAGACATTCTTACCATTTGTGAATTTCTTGATGTATTTCTAGAAAAGTTACCAGGGTTACCATTAGAAAGAGAAGCGGAACTCGCAATCAATGTGTTATCAGATACCACACCGGTATCTAAAGCATCGTATAGAATGGCGCTTGGTGAGCTTAAAGAGTTGAAGATTCAACTGCAAAAATTGTTAGACAAAGGATTCATACGTCCAAGTGTATTACCTTGGGGAGCACCAGTGTTGTTTGTAATGAAAGAAGATGGTTCACTCCGATTGTGTATTGATTACCGAGAGCTAAATAAGTTAACTGTGAAGAACAAGTATCCATTGCCGAGGATTGGTGACTTGTTTGATCAACTTAAGGGTGCCAAATACTTCTCCAAGATTGATTTGAGGTCAGGCTAATATCATATGAGAGTGAAAGAAGAAGACATTTCGAAAACTGCATTTAGAACCAGATATGGACACTATGAATTTCTGGTGATTCCATTTGGTCTTACTAATGCACCAGCATTATTTATGGACCTTATGAACTATGTCTTCTACTCATATTTAGATAGGTTTGTAGTGGTTTTCATAGATGATATTTTGGTGTATTCTAAGTCAAAAGAAGAACATGATCAACATCAGCGGATAGTCTTCCAAACTTTGCGGGACAATAAGCTTTATGCCAAGTTTAGCAAGTGTGAATTTTGGCTTCAAGAAATTTCATTTTTGGGACATGTTGTTTCTAAAGAAGGAATTAAAGTTGATTGGAAAAAGATAGAAGCAATTCTTGAATGGAAATCACCGAAGAACCTTACAGAAGTCAGAAGTTTTCTCGGATTAGTAGGTTATTATAGAAGATTTGTCAAAGGATTCTAAATTGTTGCTACCCCATTGACAAAGTTACTTTAGAATAATGCAAAGTTTGAGTGGAATGAAAAATGTTAAGCTATTTTTGATAAGTTAAAGATTATATTGACTGAAGCACCTGTACTTGCATAACCAGAGCCGGGGAAAGATTATACCATCTACAGTGAAGCGTCACATAACTATCTTGGATGTGTCTTCTGTTAAGAAGGGAAATGATTGCCTATGCTTTGAGGCAATTAAAGAATCATGAAAAGAATTACCCGACTCATGATTTGGAGATGGCCGCAATCGTCTTTAGTTTGAAAATTTGGAGACACTATCTTTATGGAGAGAAGTGTTATATCTTCACTGACCACATGAGTTTGAAGTATTTGTCAACACAAAAGGAGTTAAATATGAGGCAACGACGGTGGATGGAATTCATTAAAGATTATGACTGCATCATTGATTACGACCCAGGAAAGGCTAATGTTGTAGCGGATGCTCTCAGTAGGAAGATAATGATGGCGCTTAAGGTTATGAATACAAGATTGACTTTTACGGATGATAGAGCCGTAGTTGTAGAATTAAAAGTCCAACCAGTCCTACTGTAACACATCAAGGAAGTTCAAAATGAAGATGATGAACTTAAAGTCATTTGAGTAAGATCACAAGTTGGAATTGAAAGAAATTACTCGATATAGGGAGATGGATGCTTATACTTCAAAGAAAGGTTATGTGTACCAAATAATGTGGAGTTGAAGAAAAAGATCTTAACTGAGGCGCACAATAGTCCTTATACAATGCACCTTGGAGCAAATAAAATGTAACAAGACTTAAAAGAGCCATTATTGGTGTAGCGGAATGAAGAAGGATATTACCAATTATGTTGGCCAATGTTTAACTTGTTAGTAAGTGAAAGATGAACATCAAGTTCCATCTGGATTGTTACAACCAATAGCAATTCCAGAATGGAAATGGGAAAGGATTACAATGGATTTCTTGACATCTTTACCTCTTACTCAGAAGAAACATGATGCTATGTGGATTTTTGTTGATAGATTAACGAAGTTAGCACACTTTCTTCCAGTTAGAATGGATTATTCACTAGATAAGTTGACTCTTATTTATGCAGAGGAGATAATAAGATTGCATGGTGTTCCTCTATCAATCATTTCTGATCAAGATCCAAGATTCACTTCGAGGTTTTGGAAGAAGTTATAAGAAGCCTTGGGTACTAAATTGAATTTTTATACTGCATTTCATCTTTAAACTGATGGATAATCTGAAAGAGTTATTCCAGTGTTGGAAGACATGATGAGAAGTTGCATCATTGAGTTTGAAGGAAGTTGGGAAAAGTACTTACCTCTTATGGAATTTGCATATAACAATAGTTACCAGTAAAGCATTAAAATGGCACCATATGAAGCACTGCATGGAAGAAAATGTAGAACTCCATTATGCTAGACCGAGCTTAGAGAAAACAAGATCGTGGGTGTGGATTTCATTGACGTGACAAAGGAAAAACTGAAACTTATTCAAGAAAGATTGAAGGCTTTGCTTGCCAGACAAAAGTTTTATGCTGATTTGAAAATGAAAGATATCACATATGAAGTCGGAGAAAAAGTATTCCTTAAAGTATCACCATGGAGGAAAGTTCTAAATGATACAAACTCAGCCCGAGATTTATTGGCCCTTATGAAGTGATTGAGGGAATTGGGCCAATAGCTTATCGATTATCCTTACCACCATCTCTTGACCAGAGTCACAACGTGTTCTGCGTTTCCATGCTCAGAAGATACAGGTCAGATCCTTCACACGTCTTATTATCGGATGTGGTAAACATTGATCTTCACTTGACATATGAAGAAGAACCGGTGCAAATACTACGAAAGAAGTTAAACAACTAAAAAACAAATATATTCCATTGGTGAAGGTACTATGTAGAAATCATAAAATTGAAGAAGCAACTTGGAAACCAGAGGAAGCAATGAGAACTCAGTATCCGCAACTTTTTACTTCAGGTAATTTTCAGGATGAAAATTCTTAAGTGGGGGAGAATTGTAACACCCCAAAATTCTAAATTTTTGATATCAATATATTGTTACAATATTGAAGGAATGATAAGAAAAAGTTAAAGTTCAGTAATAGTCAAACGGAGCGAAGTTTGACCGCCAGTCAAATTTTGACTTGTAACTATGCATCTTGAGACTGAAAATTTTTATAATTATAATTCATGTAAGAAAGAATATATAAGCTATTATGGAAGCTTATAATTAGATGTATATGCTATATTTTTACTGAAGTGAAATACGAGAAAGTGGTTCAAATTAATCAAGAAAGGATGTTATAGTTAATAAATAAATTGACCAAGGACTAATGATATTTCATCCATTAAGATATTTTATATAAAAACACCTCTCCTGCATCTTCTTCATCTTCATCTCTCATCTTCATCTTCATCTTCTTTTTCTTCCTTCTTCTTCATATCTCATAAAAATTCCATAACCTTAAAAACTTCCGATTTCTTCGTTTCAACTTCGAATTCTTGTTAGAAATTGATCTCTAAGCCATCTATCATCATCAATTTTAGTAAATCAAGGCTAGGAGAATAGAATTTCAGATTCTAATTTCTTGATGAATAGTAAGCCGAATTGGGGGTAAGTGAAATTAAGGTTTCATTAGTATAGATTATGATAGATTAAGCATATTTAAGGTATTTGAAGGAATATTTAAGTAGTATTTTGATAGAATTAATTATGATTTTTGTAGATTAAGCTAATACAAAGAGGTTAACGGGAAAAGGGGTTTAAGAGCGCTATTAAAGAGCTTCAAAGAGGTTTGTGTACACTAATTTCGAATTTTCGATTTTGCTGGAAAATTTCTAGATTGTACCTTTGTTTTTGTTTTAATGTTTTCTCAAGTTATATTGCTCTGATTTGAGAGATTCTTAATTCTCAGGAGGAAGCAGTCCTCGCGAGGGGGGGAGCCTCGCACAGGCTGCGCGAGGCAGCCTCACGAAGCTACCTCGCGAGTAGCCCTCGCGAGGCTGCGCGAGGCAGCCTCGCGAGGAGGCGACCTCGTGAGGGCTGCCTAGCTCGCGAGGCTGCGCAAGGCAGCCTAGTGAGGAGGCAGCCTCGCGAGCAGCCCTCGCGAGGCTGCGCGAGGCAGCCTCGCGAGGAGGCAGCCTCGTGAGCAGCCCTCGTGAGGCAGCCTCGCGAGGAGGCGGCCTCGCGAGCAACCCTTACGAGGTTGCGCGAGGCAGCCTCGCGAGCATCCCTCGCGAGGCAGCGCGAGGCAGCCTCGCGCGCGAGACCCCTCGCGTGCGAGGCTCTTTTTTTTGGATTTTTGGGGTCTTTTTCATCTATTAATAGTCGGGTCTTTTTCAGTACAAGGGGGTTGGAAAATTCAGAAAGAAAAATCCTCTCTTTTAGAACAAAAACTAAAAACGTTTTTTATTACTTTCTTCTAACATTTTCTCGGATCCAAAAACACTTTCGGATCCCAAATTTCTTCATCTTTTTATAAAATTTCTTCATCTTTTCTTCTTAAATCCTCAGATATTCTTGGGTCTAAAACCAATTTAGAACCCGAGTCTGATTATCTTTTGGATAAATAAACACTTTATTTTCCAACAAAACAATCTTTTTTTTATTAAATTATATTAAAAATCCAAGAATTAAACGGAGATTTTTGAATTTTTTATATCAACATTTTCACATTAAATCACCTAAATTACAAAAACGAACGAGGAACGCTCTCGGAGATCTAACGGACACGCCAAAGTGGATTCACGCCAAAAGGGTAAAGCCTCTGAGTTCTTAGAACTGCAAATCCCATGTTCATCTTCCTTCCTTCTTTAATTTTTATTTTTAACCTAGGAGTTATTTTATTTTACTGTAAATAATGTTGTAATTCTCCTTCTTCTTATATTTCTTTTTAACTTCTGTATTAGAATACCCCAACGAAGGGAATTAAAACATATTCACGGATAACAGACCTCATTATTTGCCATGCAGTCATTTTCACTAATAAAATTGACCAACATAAATGTAAATAAAAATGAACTGTTTTTATCTAAATTAATAACTTTAAATCGCCGATGTTTTAATTAGGCCACACGTGCCTCACCAAAATCAAATCGAGCATACGTGATATATCCCCTGTGCTAACCTTTGTGGATGCAGGTTAGATGTATGTTAGGCTTTTATTTTCCTTCAGGTATTGCACATTTTATTTACGGAAAATGTAAATAATAGGTTAGCGGGCGGTTGCATCCCCCGATTTTTGAAGCCTTGTAATTTT
>CATIWQ010122136.1:0-39835 GCA_949673415.1 Euphorbia schlechtendalii | reverse complement strand
CTGCATTTGATTCGTGGTATATTTAACAAATCATGGTGAAGAATACTTCTTTATTAATAAAATGACTTAAAGATACATAATTGAAAAAATTTGAAAGCAAAGTGCATAAACTAGGACCATCCTAGATAAAATTAAGAGGAACATAAACATAATTAAATATTTATTAGCAAGTGTAGAACTTTTGCAAAGCTGCTGCATTCCAGGTCCTTGGTAGGACTATTCCTTCCATGTCTTGAATTTTGTAGTTATTCTAACTCAACTTTTGGGTAACTCTAAAGGGTCCTTCCCAGTTGATGCCAAATTTACCTGTCTGATCCTAGCTCTAGAGGCTTCGGTGCTGCGTAGGACTAGTTCGCCTATATGGAATGACTGAGGCTTGACTCATTTATTAAACGCTTGTGTCACTCGATGCCTATAGGTAGCTATTCTGATGTAGGCTTGGTCCTTTATTCCCTCTAGGCTGTTTAAGTTTCTTCATAGTAGGTCCCCATTTGTGGCCGGCCCCACTGATCGCAAGATTTTAGCTATACTCGTTCCAATAGGCTTATATTCGTTAATGGTGCCAAAAACCTTGTTCCCCACTTTTCTACTGATAAGATAAAAGTTCAAAATACAAACATTCGATGTCAATATGGCTTATCAAATAGAAAAATGGTGACCACTGCAAGTATATAGTTTTGATGTAGTTTTAAAAGATATCGATCCCACAGGGAAGGAATTCACTTCTAAAGACCAACTAGAGTTACTGAACAAAAGAAATAAGATAATTTGTATTGGAGGGTTTGGATGGTAAATTGATGAATAGACAAATGCATGAACAGATTAGAGGAGATGTAAACTATATAGAAATTTCCTAAGAACAAGTATAGTAGAGAAAAACATGCAAAATCATCAAGGATATTTCATACACTATATAACTTCAACAAACATGGTTCTAGACACCCAAATATTCAATAATTCATCGAAAAGCAACACATAAAATGACTTTTCTAGATCTAGGGTAAATGAATTATGACACTTATAAAAACCTAGATAACAATATTACTATGCTTAGTACAGGTCGCTCTCACATAGCCACATTTAGCAAGTTACCACTCCAAAAATGCTGGCTCACTAAACATCGTTATAATCACAGATCCAGTGATTATACATAATCTTGTTAACCCCGAAATCACTCTTAAAGTTAACTCGAAAGCATATAACTTGATTAATATAAATGACGCAAGATGAAATACTCACTATGACACATAGACATATCATAATTTTCAAAATAAAAAGTATATGTAGAAAACAAAGTAAAGTTGTAAGGTATGCAAGTGAAAGCTAAAGTTGATCAAACCGTATCCACTCTTTAATGGGAGTCATCAATTCTCGCAATTACTGTGTCTACTTTGAATTTGTTCTCGACTCGTACAGAACCTCCTCTAGGATGCTATTCTTTGTGAATATCGAAGAAAAGAATGTTGAAGAATGAAAAATTTTATTGATAAGTTCTTTGCAATTACACTCATACAACAAGTGCTCAAATTTGTGTAGAAATGTAGTAATCGAAATAGGAATTCAATCACTTATGCATTTTTCTCGCTAAAACTTAGAACTTAGTGAAATCTAGATATTTTCACTCTCTATTTATACACGCATACTATCTATTGTCCACTCGATGTCATGCCATACCATACCCATTAAATTGGTTGAATTTGAACTCTTTTTATAAAGTACGAAGGGTTGCGTCTATCCAAACGAAGAGTCGTGTCCGTTGGCAAAGGTTTGCATCACTTCAATATGATTGGATGCAAAGATTCATCCTCATACACAATGGAAAGGCACCTTTTCATGATTGGTTGACTTCAAAAGGTGTCTTTTTGGTTGGCAGTTCATGATGGTTGATCATTATTATCTAGTGGTTGGTAGTTGAAAAGAGATAATAACCAATAACCTTCACAAGTCACGATCGTGAATCACATGTCGCAACCGTGAATTATGATTTGTAACTTTCTGCTTATGAAGAGTAACAAGTCGCGACTGGGAATGGGTATCACGATCGTGAACCATGCTTTTCTTCAAAATTCTTCTTTGCAACTTTACCAATCCTTGACAACTCCGATCCCAAGCCAAATCCTTGTATTCCACGCATCTTTTTGCACATTTTTCACTCTTTTTACATAGAATTCCATCTTTGATCATTTTACTCCCAAGATTCACTTAGTTTTTACACTTGCATAAAAAACAACTACATACCACATGAAATCTTTTATATGAAGTATAAAATGAAACAAAACCAAATCGTTTTATAAGTAAAATGATCCTGATAATAAGTGTAATTATACATTTATCACACCCCCCACACTTAACTTTTGCCTTGTCCTCAAGGTAAACACAACAGAAGTGTATAAAGTAGTATTTAAGTTCGTACCTCATTTGGCGAAAGACTATCATAGTGAGTACCACATTCACATGTTGCATAAAGTTCAAGTAAAAGTTTGAAATTTCCCACAAATTAGTAATGTGCAATTTATATAGCCTAGTTGCATACATTTGCTCTTGATGGAGGGTCAACCGAATTGCATCTTCATATAAGTGTTATATGCTTACACGAATATTTCCTTCTCTCAAGTATAAAGTATAGAGGATAAAGGGAGCACACTTTGGAAAGTTTGATCTCAAGGCATTTTTAGGTAACCTAGGATGCTAAAACACTCTTAGTGGTTGCATTTTATGCTCCATACAACTCTCAACTTTTTTTAGTGGTTGCATTTTATGCTCCATACCACTTCTCTCATTTTTTCTTTTAAGCATATGTTTTTGAAGTTCAGATTTGTACTTTGCACCCACTTTTCATGCTATGCTACTTTTTCTTTTTTTTCACTCATTGAATGGTTGCAGTTTCTGCTCCATACCATTCCTCACCTTTTACATGACTCATTAGTTATCCTCTCTTTCTTTTTATTTTTCTCTCTTAATACCCTCATCCTTTATTAATCACTTTCAAAGAATTATGGCTATAGTTTCCCAATACTTTAAACACAATACTTATTGGACGTATTCGAGAATTGCATATAAAAATCATAGTTAGAACACCACTAGATATTACTCCACTACTACCTTATCGGTAGCATTAAACTAAAACTTTATAACTTATACGAATTGATGTTGCATTGAAATATATATCGAAACTAACTTGGAATGTTTCTTTGAATGTTACTCACAACTCATCCTTGCCAAATGCTAAATGTTGTAACAAAATGCTCACACTCTCAACGTGTGGTCATACTCGAAACATCTTGTTCGAAATATGCATTGACATTAATCTTGAAATACCTAACACTCAAAATAACCTTAGAACAACATATGTTAGTATCGTACATGTATGGATAATGTATAAATAACACAAAATCAAGAAAAATTTTAAAATTCTTCAATTTTTTAATTTTTTTTATTTTTGGAATTTTTACAAATGCCCCCCTACACTAGAGAACACAATGTTCTCATTGTGCAAGACTTTATTAAAATCTAACACTAAACTAATCTAATCACACACATATAAAATAAAATAAAAGAAAAAGAAGTTGAACCTGTTTTAATCTTTCGAACTTGAATCTGGGGCACTCGGCGAGATATCCAAAGTCTTCATTTTGAAGTATTCATTCAACTTGCGGTTTAAAGAATTGTTGGATTTCGTTAGTTGACAAATATCTTGTTGTATGGAGGTTATGTCTAGGGATGCTTGTTTGACATCTTTGATGAACTTTCCTCTCCAAGTATCTTGTATACTCCTGGAGGCTTATCTTGATCCACTACTTCCTATTTGAACCTCTTCAACATCTTCATCGTGTTGGTTTTCTAGAGAAGTAGATCAATTTATCAGTCTTAGCTTCCTTACCCTTACCCCATACGGTAGAAATGTAAATCTTCTTTCATCTTCTTTGACCAATCCTGCTCTCTTCATACATACTCCTCCCATAAATTTAAATTTCTCCCTTAGACTATATTGATATGGTAGTTGGTTCTTCGCCCCAAAATAATCTCGCAAATAGTATTTGCACCTCCAACTCTAGCCTTTTTATGTGTCGGATTCCAACATATACATCAGAAATTTTGGCTGTAATTGCGATACCACGCACTCCAATATAACCAAATCTATCATCGACACTTTAGTAGTTTCAAGTTGGAAGAAAGGACTTTGAGAAATAAACTTGTGAAGGTAAAGAAGACTGTTACTTCGAATATTTTTGTTGGATGAGTTTATGACATCGTATCAATCTAATCCCGTTAACTCAGTCCAAACATTTGTTAAATCATAATCTTCTTCTTTATCAATCTCTTCATAGCATTCTCCCAAATTAGACCTCTTAATCAAATCCATTAAAGTAAACTTATACTCCTCCCCTCCATTCCTGAATATCCTCTGTAACAGTAACTAGAAACTCGAAGACCCATTCCTCGATAAATGGAAATCACATATTCACAAATTTCTCCAATCCAAATAGCAAACAATACTCTTCTACTTCCACATGAATCCCAGCATCTATAGCAAAAGTAGGATCGTAGAAAAGTGTACCTTGGAAATCAAAGTTCTTGATTTTCAAGTATCTTTCAACTTCTTCTTCACTATAAATTGGAAAAGGGCATCCATACTTGTTTTATTGGTTGACCAATTTGTTCTTCCACTTAGTTGCTACAGATTTCTTGGGAGCCATTGAATTCAAGAAATAAAGATTTGTGTTTGATTTAGAAAAACAGAGAAAACTTGTTTGCAAGAGATTGTATTTGTGTAAAAGAGTAATTGATTTGTGAAAATCACTTAGGAAATAGTTATATATATAGGAAATTAGGTAATTATGGCTGTTTCAACGGATATATTCAATTATAACCGTTAGGAAATAGAGCTGTTATAGCAATAACTACTGTAAAATCGCATAAGTCTAGATCGCGAAAGACAGTCACGATCTTAACTTTCTCCATACATAAACAGAAAGTTTTTACTACTAAATTCACGAGGGCGATACAAGTCATGGTCGCGATATGTTCAAAATCCAAAAATTTTGTTCTTTTGTTTTATTTTAAATTCACACTAACTTAAAATACACATAAACAATGAAAATATACTACTATATATATATATATAATAAGAGATTTAGTGATTAATGGAGTTTTTCAACCCCTTGACTTCATATTCATGGATAAAATCTAACTTAAACACTTCTTAGATACAAGCATTAATCAAGTCAAGTTTCATGCATATATCTTCATCCATTAGGTATTTATCAGCCTTATCCATTTTAAATTCAACAGTATCGTCACCTATCCATAACTTAATATTTCCTTCCGACACATCTATCAATGCTTTGCCAGTATGCATAAAAGGTCTTCCTAAGATTATAGGACATTTTTCATCCTATACAAAATCTAGCACAACAAAGTCTGTTGGAAAAACAAATTTATCCACTTTAACTAGCACATCTTCAATTATGCCATAGGGACGTTTAATAGACTGGTCGGCTAATTGCAAGACCATATTTATCCTTTTAACTTCATCATCAAGCTTTAACTCCTTAAAGATAGATAAAGGCATAAGATTTATACTAGCCCCAAGATCACATAAACATCTTGGAAAGGAAATGTTTCCAAGTTTACATGGTATTGTAAAATTTCCTAGATCTTTAATTTTAGTGGGCATTGTAGTAGTTATTATTTTGCTACAATCTTTAGTTAAAGATACTTTCTATAATCTTTCTAAACTACGCTTACGAGATAAAAGTTCTTTAATAAACTTACCGTAGTTAGGAATCTGTGTAATGGCTTCAATGAATCAAAGATTGATTTCTAGACCTTTGAGTTTGTTGATGAACTCTATGAATTGCTTATCCTCATTCTTCTTCTTCTTCTTCATTCTTTGTAGAAATGGTGGTTGTGGAGGATTAACTTTTTCAGAATTAGGTTGTTCATCAACTCCTGCTTTATAATTAGATTTACTCGGATTATCATCCGGTACTTCAACAACATCATTAGTAAGCATACTCGAAGGATTTGGTTTATCTAGTAATTTACCACTATGAAGGGCTATAGCATGAACATTTTCCTTAGGATTTCCTTTTGTGTTACTAGGTTGATGACCTTTTCCTCTAGATGGAATAGCACTCGCTAATTGTCCAACTTATATCTCCAAATTATGAATAGAAGATGATTGATTCTTAAACATTTGATCCATCTGATTCTCTAACTTTTTATAACATTCCTCAGACTCCGATTGCTTATTACAAACTCCTTCTAGAAATTTGTCTATCTTACTTTTTAATTGCACTATTCTATCAGTACTCTGATAATTCTTTTGTTAATTATCACCATACCTCTAATTAGAACTCCTATAATTATTTCCATTATTTCTATAAGAATTTCCTTGACTTTGAACATAACTTAATTGCTCCCCTACACATGGGTTAAAGTTACACTCAAAAGCAGTGTGTCTGATTTGACCACAATTTTCACATGTCAAAGAGTTACTCTTACTTATATGCATATTATCTATCTTATGAGATAATGCAGATATTTGCGCTTGCATAATAGAAATAAGGTCTAATTCATTGACCTTTTTAACTGAATTAGAAGATGTAGATGCAGCATGCAAATGAGTAAGAGTAGTAGTACTTACTTGTGCTCTCTCCACTGGCCATGTTCTATTGTTATTTCCATATCTTCTAAAAGATCAAAGGCTTCTTGACTAGTTTTCTTCATTAGAGATCCCGCAGCCACATCATCAATTGCTCCTCTTGTTGCATGATTTATTCCATTGTAGAAAGTTTCCAGACTCACATTCTGGGGTAAACCATGATGAGGAAAAACTCGTTGAAGTTCCTTATAACGTTCCCAGGCTTCGTATAAGGATTCACTATCCTTTTGTGTAAAAGAAGTTATTTATTTAATTAGTCTTGCGGTTTTGGCTCAAGGGAAATATTTAGTTAGAAAGGTTTGGCTAATTGATTCCAAGTGGTGATTGAATTTGGGGGGTAATGAATTCAACCAAACTTTCACTTTATCACGGTGCATAAATAGAAATAAGAGAAGTTTAACTGCTTCATCAGGAACATTTTGCATTTTGAAAGTATCACAGACTTCTAGAAAGTTTGCAATGTGAGCATTCAGATTATCATCTGGTAGACCATAATATTGCACATTATTACTAATCATTTGAAGTAATGCTGGGTTGATTTCAAACTGATTTGCATTAATTGGTGGTCTAGCAATTCCCTGATTGTTACCATTGATGGTCAGAACGACATAGTCCATGAGCCTTGGTTGAGGTTGATCATTCTGTGGTTGATCTTTGTCAGCCATCCTTCTTCTTTGTCTCTTGTTTCTTCGTTTCCTTATCCTACCAAATTGTTCTATTTCTAATTCGAAAGACGCCAAACTTTCTCCTGAACAATGCGTACATAGCATGCACACGCTAGAAAGAAAACTTAATGAATAAGCAAGAAAAAATATGTTAATAACAAAATACAAACACTTAAAACATAAAACAAAAACAAAAATAAATAATTCTATTTTATATAAATATAATTACCCGTTCTCTGGCAATTTGATCTCTTAGAACGCACTTGCCTTCCCCGGCAATGGCGCCAAAAACTTGATCGCAAGATTTTGACTATACTTATTCCGATAGGTTTATATTCGGTAACGGTGCTAAAAACCTTGTTCCCCACCTTTATACTGATAAGATAAAAGTTAAAAATAAGAACATGTGTAGTCAATACCGCTTATCAAATAGAAAAATGGTGACCACTTCAAGTATACAGTTTCGATGTAGTTTTAAAAGATATCGATCCCATAGGGAAGGGATTCGGTTCTAAAGACCAACTAGAGTTACGGAAGAAACGAAATAAGATAATTTATATTGGAGTTGGATGATTTGGATGATAGATGGATGAATAGATAAAATAATGACCAGATTAGAGAAAATATAAAATATATAGATATTTCATAAGAACAAGTTTAGCAGAGAAAAATATGCAAAATCATCAAGAATATTTCGTACACTAGATAACTTCAACAAATACGGTTCTAGACGCCCTAATATTCAATAATTCACCACAGAGCAACACATGAGATGACTTTTGTAAATCTAGGGTAAACGAATTAAAACACTTATAAGAACCTAGATAACTATAATACTATGCTTACTACGTGTCCCTCTCACATAACCATATTTAGCAAGTTACCATTCCAAAAATATTGGCTCATTAGATAGTGTTATAATCACAGATCCAGTGAGTGTACACAATCTTGTTAGCCCCAAAATCACTCTTAAAGTTAACTCGAAAGCATATAACTTGATTAATATAAATGATGCAAGATGAAATACTTGTTATAACACATAGACATATCATAAATTTCGAAATAGAAAGTATAAGAAGAAAACAAAGTAAAGTTGTAAGGTATGAAAGTGAAAGCTTGAGTTGATCAAACCGTATCCATTCTTTAATGGGAGTCGTCAATTCCTGCAATTCCTATGACTACTTTGATTTCGGTCTCGACTCATATAGAACCTCCTCTAGGATGCTATTCTTTGTGAATATCGAATGAAAGAATGTTGAAGAACAAAAACTTTTATTGATAAGTTCTTTGCAATTACACTCATACAACAATCGCTCGAATTTGTGTAGAAATCTAGTGATCGAAATAATTATGAAATCACTTACACATTTTTCTCACTAAGACTTTGAACGTAACAAAATCTATATATTTTCACTCTCTATCATGCCACGAAATTGACTGGTTTTGAACCCTATTTATTGAGTGTGAAGGGTTGCGTCTATCCAAACGAAGGGATGTGTCCATTGGTGAAGGGTTGCATCACTTCAATATGATTGGATGCAAAGATTCATCCTCATCTACATTGGAAAGGCACCTTTTCATGATTGGTTTACTTCCAAAAGGTTTCTTTTCAATTGAAAATTGATGGCGGTTGATCATTCTTATCCGGCGGTTAGTAGTTGAGAAGAGATAACCAATAACCGTTAAAAGTCGTGACCGTAAATCACATATCGTGATCATGAATAATGATTGGTAACTTTTTTCTTGTGAAGAGTAAGAAGTCACGATCGCGAATGGGTGTCACGATCGTGAACCATGCTTTTCTTCTTAAATCTTCTATGCAACTTTGCCAATTTTTGACAACTCCGATCCTAAACCAAATCCTTGTGTTCCACTCATCTTTTTGCACCTTTTTCACTCTTTTTACATAGAATTCCATCTTTGATCATTTTACTTCCAAGATTCACCTAGTTTCTACATTTACATAAAAAATAACTACATACCACGTGAAATCTTTTATATGAAGCATAAGATGACTTTAAACCATATCATTTTATGATTGAAAATATCATGATAATAAGTGTAATTACACACTTATCACACCCCCACACTTAACTTTTGCCTTGTCCTCAAGGTAAACACAATAGAAGTGTATAAAACAGTATTCAAGTTCGTACCTCATTTGGCGAAAGACTATCATAGTGAGTACCACATTCACACGTTGCATAAAGTTTAAGTAAAAGTTCAAAATTTCCCACAAATTTGAAATGTGCAATTTATATAATCTAGTTGCATACCTTTGATCTTAATGGAGAGTCAACCGAATTGCGCCTTCACATAAGTGTTATATGCTTACTCAAAAATTTCCTTCTCTCAAGTATAGTATAAAGTATAAAGGACAAAAGGAGAAAACTTTGGAAAGTTTGATCTCAAGGCATTTTTAGGTAACCTAGGATGCTAAACACTCTTAGTGGTTGCATTTTATACTCCATACCACTCTCCCCTTTTTTTAGTGGTTGCATTTTATGCTCCATACCACTTTATCTCATTTTTTTCTTTTAAGCATATATTTTTGAAGTACATATTTGTACTTTGAACCCAT
This sequence comes from Euphorbia schlechtendalii, assembly GCA_949673415.1. Taxonomy (NCBI): domain Eukaryota; kingdom Viridiplantae; phylum Streptophyta; class Magnoliopsida; order Malpighiales; family Euphorbiaceae; genus Euphorbia; species Euphorbia schlechtendalii. Next base: position 29,922 of record CATIWQ010122136.1, on the reverse strand, counting down.
TTTTCGTGCTATGCTACTTTTCTTTTTTTTACTCATTGAATGGTTGCAGTTTTTGCTCACCTTTTGCATAACTCATTGGCTATCCTCTCTTTCTCTTGATTTTTCTCTCTTAATACCCTCATCCTTTATTGATCACTTTCAAAGTATTATGGCTATAGTTTCCCAACACTTTAAACACACTCAATACTTAGAGGACATTTTCGAGAATGGCATATAAAACTCATAGTAAGAACACTACTAGATATTACTCCACTTAAAACTTATCGGTAGCATTAAACAAAAACTATACAACTTATACTAATTCATGTTGCATTGAAATATATATTGAAACTTACTTGGAAAAATGATTTTGAATGTTACTCATAACTCATCCTTGCCAAATGCTAAATGTTAGCCCAAAATGCTTACACTCTCAACGTGCGGTCATACTCGTAATAAAATTTTTTGTTCGAAATATGCACTAACATTAAACTTGAAATACCTAACACTCACAATAACCTTGGAACATATGTTAATATAGTACAGGTATGGATAATGTATAAATAACAAAATCAAGAAAATTTTCAAATTCTTCAATTTTTTTTATTTTATTTACTTTTTTTGGTTTTTGGGATTTTTTTACAATAGTCCGCCCACACTTAAGAACACAATGTCCTCATTGTGAGAGGCCTAAAAATGAAAATCTAAAAGCTAAAATCAAACAACTAGTCTAAAAATTTGAAAAAGAAAAATAAATAAAAGAGTAAACCCATTATGATTGCGAAGGAGAATCCGGAGGACTAGGTTTTGTTTTCTAAAGAAGGATAGTAATTTTCGAAGCATCGATTTATTAATTTTCTTTAAAATTCATGTCTTTCTTCATTACTCCAAGTTCCGCTTAGCAATTGTCCAATTTCTATTGCATACTCATCTTCCAATCTTCCAGAGCTTCATAATCTTCTTCTTCATCTTCTTCTTTGATCATTGGAGCCTTACTAGGACAACGTCTAGTAGTTGGATCAGATGGGCCGATGGAAGAATCGTCATGAGTCGAGATTAACTTCTTGGTGTAGTTGGACTAGGAGTAGAAGGAATATACACCATCACTCTCTTGAATAAGTCCGATGTTCTTCAAGTAATTCCCATCCATATAATGAAAATACTCACCCAGTTGATGGATATAAGGGAGTTTGTTTCACGCACCCAAGATGATTGCGGTGACAATTTCAGCCGCCTCAATTTTATTTCTCGAGCTCGTTGAATTCTTCTTCATCATATCCCAAATTATATCCTCAAACTCCTCTTTTTGCTTATTTGATCCACAAGAAAGAACAATCAAATCTCTTTTTGGACTTTGGTATTCTCTACTCGACAAAATACAGAAGTGGCAAGATATTTGTGTAGTAGAAGAATACACTCATCCTTAATAAGTTTATTTGGAGAATCGTGGGGTTGAAGGTTCTCTTACCTATTAAATTCATGCAAACATGATTCGCTTGAAAAGAATCCATCATGCTCGATGAATTTTCAATTTCGAATCCGAACCAAGTACCCATCATCTCTCTTGTGACGGTGTAATGTCTACATTGGTTGCGAAATTGAATCACCCTCTTTCTTTTATCTTCAAAATCAAATTTCACTAGACATTCTAAAATCCAATCATGGTTTTGTGGAAATCGCATCCCACAAAAGTGCTCAAACCAAGATCAGCAAGATACATCCCCATTTGTTCATGGAGGCGTAAAGTCTACAAGAAAAGCAAATCAAGAAAGATCATTCTATTGATCTCCAACTTTTTTAGAACTTAGAATCTTTTCCCTTCTTCACGTGAATGAATGGGAAAAGGACAACTGTAATCTTAATGATAATTCGAGAATTCTCTTCTATTAACATGAGGTATATTGTTTTTTTTAAGTAAAGTTGAAAAAAGTTGAATGTAGAAGAATAAAGATGAAAGAATCAAAACTTTTGTAAGCTTTGTAGAAGGTTGTGGTGGTTATGGATTCAATCTAGACCTTTATATAGAGTTCTAATAAGTAATTGATTGGTTAAAATAGTCAATATAGTCATTTTTCCTTCAAACTAGTTGTTAATGGTAGTTTCAGCCATCTGTCGTGTTTGTAATGGTAATATTCTGCCCTTGTCGAGATCGCAAAGGCCAGTCACAATCATGACTTTCTTCATAACAGGAACATAAGGTTTTACTGCATAATGTCACGGGCGCGATCTATAGTCGTGGTCTTGACTTCTTCAATCCTTCTATTTCATTAATTTTTAGACTTAGTCCTAGAAAAACTTAGAAAAAAAATATGTTAAATATAAAATAATAATTACTCTATTCATATACAACATTTAACAAACAAACAATTAAACAAATGAACAAGTAAACAAACAACAAACAACAAACTATAATAAATCCTAAATCTAAGTGAAAAGCGAACAATTATTAGGAGGAAAGTGATTTTGTTAATAGGTTAATCCTATAATAAGATTCCCGTAGATCTCGCTTGACATCAAACATTAGAGTATGAATATTATCAATTTTCCTATGAATTGATATCTACACCTCCATAAGTTCATTCAACCTTCCCCAGAGGTTGGTTTTTTTTCATTCTTCCTCCCTTGAAATTTCCCTTTCTCTTTGTATGTCAACTTCCACTATCTCCTCCCATGATTTCCAATCATGGGTGATCTTATAGTCACCAATGCACTTGACAAGAAATCCATACTCGAAGAAAACTTCTGTAGTTAATTCTGGAATTTCATCTTCATTAGTAAAGACTTCAGTGGCATAGGGCTTCTCCCAACCTGGCCCAATTGATTTGCCATCATTCGACACCCATATTCTATCATTCTGGTATTTTATGTGGTAAACATAAGTGTCTCCATCATTATACTCGAAACATCGATAGGTGTGCCATTCCCAATTACTTCCATCATAAACAATTCTTTAGGAATGACAAGATCGAAAGTTGACTTGATAAACAATGCTCCAATTAGATATAAGTGCAATGTAAGAAAACAAGAATCATGAATCCACCAGATATAGGCAGATTGTTTCCATATTGATAAAGGATCCCATCCAGGAAGCATCTTGTTATAGCAATCCCTTGAAAATCCCATACATTTATCCAGAGCTTTCCTTGCCAACTTTTGTTTTTTTCCATGAGGACAATAGACTAGGTAGTCCTACTTATCATTCTTCCACACTAATGTGAGCAACATCTCCATACAATTGTCCACAGTATTCCCTACAGACATATTTGAGAAAATGACAAAGTTAAGAATTCTCAAATAATACATTACCCTGTCATAAACTCCAAGGCTGATGAAACTGTTCCTATGAATGGTGTAGGAACTTTTATATTCAACATCTTTAATAACCTCAAAATAATCTCCTTCTTCATGAGAATGGATCAGGAATGGTACCTCATACCATTCTTGTAGGTTTGTTGGAGGGACTAGATTAGATTTGTTTGCCAAAATCATTGTAAATTGAAAGAAGTTCTGAAAGAAATGAGGTAATTTTAGATTTGGAAAAGAATTATGATCGGAAAGGTAGAAATTCAGATTGCAGAAGTAAGAAATTGATGAACACTTGCACATCAATTTTATAGAGGTTTGTGGAATAACCGTCGAATAATTGCTAAACTGCTGTAGTTATCGCACAAGTCACGATCGTGATTATATTTCATGATCTTGACTTACAGAATTTGAGAAACAGAAAGTTTTATCAGGGATTCACGAGTGTGAATGGGGCTCACAAACGCAAATAGGAAAAATAGAAGAATTTCTTCTATTTATCGATAAATCAGAGGTAATAATATGATGTATCACCTCCAAGATGATTAATTTATATTCTTTTTCACATCCAAGTTAGGATTGACAAATTGTACAGTTAGGAAATAAACAAATAGATATAAAATTAGAAAATGTACCGTAGTCTCCGAATTTTTAATCTATAAGAACGGACTTGCTTCCCTGGCAACGGTGCCAAAAACTTGATTGTAAGATTTTGACTATACTCATTCTAATAGGCTTATATTCGATAACGGTGCCAAAAACCTTCTTCCCCACTTTTCTATCGATAACATAAAAGTTTAAAATACGAATAGGTGTTGTTAATACTGCTTATCTAATAGAAAAATGATGACCACTGCAAGTATACAATTTCGATGTAGTTTTAAAAGATATCAATCCCACAGGGAAGGAATTCGGTTCTAAAGATAAACTAGAGTTACTAGAAAAATGAAATAAGATAATTTGTTGGATTGGATGATTTAGATGATAGGCTGAAGAATAGACAAATGCATGAATAGATTAGAGAAGATGTAAACTATATAGAATTTCCCTTTGAGTAAGTATAGTAGAGAAAAACATGCAAAATCTTCAAGAAGATTTCATACACTAGATAACTTCAACAAATATGGTTCTAGATGCTCGAATATTCAATAATTCATCGCAGAGCAACACATGAGATGACTTTTCTAAATCTAGGGTAAACGAATTATGACACTTATAAGAACTTGGATAACTATAATACTATCCTTAGTACGGATCGCTCTCACATAGCCATATTTAGCAAGTTACCACTCCAAAAATGTTGGCTCACTAAACAGCGTTATAATCAAAGATCCAGTGAGCATACACAATCTTGTTAACCCCGAAATCACTCTTAAAGGTAACTCGAAAGCATATAACTTGATTAATATAAATGACGTAAGATGAAATACTCGTTATGACACATAGACATATCATAAATTTCGAATTAGAAAGTAAAAGCAGAGAAAATGTAAAGTTGTAAGGTATGCAAGTGAAAGAAAAAGTTGATCAAACCGTATCCACTCTTTAATGGGAGTTGTCAATTTCTGCAATTCCTACGTCTACTTTGAATTCAGTCTCGAATCATACAAAACCTCCGCTAGGATGCTATTCATTGTGAATTTCGAATAAAAGAATGTTGAAGAATGAAAACTTTTATTGATAAGTTTTTTGCAATTACACTCATACAACAATTGCTCGAATTTGTGTAGAAATCTAGTGATCGAAATAAGTATCGAATCACTTATACATTTTTCTCACTAACAATTTGAACGTAGTGAAATCTATATATTTTCACTCTCTATCTATGCACGTATACTAACATTCGATGCCTACTTCTCATGCCATGAAATTGACTAGTTTTTTACCATATTTATAGAGTGTGAAGGGTTGCGTTTATCCAAACGAAGTGTCATGTCCATTGGCAAAGGTTGCATCACTTCAATATGTAAAGATTCATCCTCATCCACAATGGAAATGCACCTTTTCATGATTGGTTGGCTTCCAAAAGGTGTCTTTTTGATTGATAGTTGATGGCGGTTGATCGTTCTTATCCAGCAGTTGGTAGTTGAGAAAAGATTACTAATAATAGTGACAAGTCATGACTGTGAATCACATGTTAAGATCATGAATAATGATTGGAAACTTTCTGCTTGTGAAGAGTAAGAAGTCACGACCATGAATGGGTGTCACGATCGTGAACCATGCTTTTCTTCATAATTCTTCTTTATAACTTTGCTGATTTTTGACAAATTTTATCCTAAGCCAAATCCTTGTATTCCACGCATCTTTTTTCTCCTTTTTCACTCTTTTTATATAGAATTCTATCTTTTATCATTTTACTCCCAAGATTCACCTAGTTTCTACATTTGCATAAAAAATAACTACATACCACGTGTAATCTTTTATATGAAGTATAAAATGACTTTAAACCATATCATTATATGATTGAAAATAACATGATAATAAGTGCAATTATACACTTAACAGTTGCCTTCAATGTTTTTAGTTCCTAGGTTCCTTCCAATATAGGTTGAGTCATCTTCTAGGTTTTTGGTGCCTAGTTGATGAGGTTTATATGTTTTTAGTGCCTAGTTACCTTCAAAGCTAGGTTGAGTTATCTTCCAGATTTTTAGTGTCTAGTTGACGATGTTGACTTCAAGGTTGTTAGTGCCTAGTTGCCTTTCAAGATAGGTTGAGTCATCTTTTATGTTTTTAGTATTTAGTTGACAAGGTTGACTTCTAGGTTTTTAGTTATCAGTTACCCTCCAAGATAAGTTAAGTCACCTTCCATGTTTTTAGTGCCTAGTTGACGAGGTTGATTTCCAGGTTTTTAGTACCCAGTAGCATTCCAAGATAGTATGCACCGTCTTCCAGATTTTAGTGTCTAGTTGATGAGGTTGACTACCAGGTTTTTAGTGTATAGTTACCTTCCAGCTTAGGTTGAGTCATATTCCAAGGTTTTAGTAAATGGATAACGAGGTTGACTTCTAGGTTTTTAGTTATTAGTTGCCTTTCAAGATAAGTTGGGTTATCTTCTAGGTTTTTTAGTGAACAATTGATATGGTTGACTTCTACGTTTTTAATGCCTAGTTGCCTTCCATGTTTTTAGTGCCTAGTTGGCAAGGTTGACTTCAAGGTTTTTAGTGCGTAGTTGCCTTCCAAGATTGGTTTAGTCATATTCTAGGTTTTTAGTTCCTAGTTGACAAAGTTGACTTACAGGTTTTAAGCGCTTAGTTGCCTTCCAATATAGGTTAAGTCATCTTCCAAATTTTTTTATCTAGTTGACGAGGTTGAGTTCAAGGTTTTTAGTTACTAGGTTCCTTCTAAGATAGGTTGAGTCATCTTCTGGGTTTTCGGTGCCTAGTTGATGAGGTTGACTTTTATGTTTTTAATGCCTAGTTTCCTTCCAAGCTAGGTTGAATCATATTCCAGATTTTTAGTTTCTAGTTAACGAGTTTGACTTCAAGGTTTTTAGTGGCTAGTTGCCATCCAATATAGGTTAAATCATCTTCTAGGATTTTAGTACATAGTTGACGAGGTTCACTACTAGGTTGTTAGTTATCAATTTCCATCTAAGATAGGTTTTTAGTACCTATTTGATGAGGTTGATTTCTAGGTTTTTAGTGCCCAGCTGCATTCTAAGATAGGATGCATCGACTTCTAGATTTTAGTATCTCGTTGACGAGGTTGACTACCAGGTTTTTATTGCCTAGTTACCTTCCAAGATAGGTTGAGGCGTATTCCAAGTTTTAATGCATAGTTGACGAGGTTGAATTCTAGGTTTTTAGGTATTAGTTGCCTTCTAAGATAAGTTGAGTTATCTTCCACGTTTTTAGTGCCTAGTTGGCTTCCAATATAGTTTTAGTCATCTTCCAAGGTTTTAATGCCTAATTGGCAAGGTTGTCTTCAAGGTTTTTACTACGTAGTTACTTTCCAAGATAGGATAAGTCATCTTCAAGATTTTTAGTGTCTAGTTGATGAGGTTGACTTCCAGGTTTTTTAGTGTCTAGTTGACTAGGTTTTTTAGTGCCCAGTTAATGATGTTAACTTCTAGTTTTTTATTACCTACTTGCTTTCCAATATATGTTTAGTAGTATTCCAAGTTTTTAGTGCCTAGTTGAAAAGGTTGACTTCCAGGTTTTTATTACCTAGTTGCCTTCCAAGATAGGCTGAGTCATCTTCAAGATTTTTAGTGTTTAGTTGACGAGGTTGAGTTCCTGGTTTTTAGTGCCTAGTTACCTTCCAGAATAGGTTAAGTCATCCTCTGGGTTTTTGGTGCCTAGTTGATGAGGTCATCTTCTAGGTTTTTAGTTTTTAGTTCACAATGTTGACTTATAGGTTTTTAGTCCCTAGTTGCCTTCCAAGATTGGTTGAGTCATCTTCATGATTTTTTATGTCTAGTTGACTAGGTTGAATTAAATATTTTTAGTTCCTAGGTTCTTTCCAAGATAGGTTGAGTCGTCTTCTATGTTTTTGTGCCTAGTTGATGTGGTTTTTATGTTTTTAGTGCCTAGTTACCTTCCATGCTAGGTTGAGTCATCTTCTAGATTTTATGTCTAGTTGAAGATGTTGACTTCAAGGTTTTTAGTTCCAAGTTGCCTTTCAAGATAGCTTGTGTCATCCTCGAAGTTTTTGGTGCCTAGTTGATGAGGTTGACTTCAAGTTTTTAGTGCCTGGTTGCCTTGCAAGATAAGTTTAGTCATCTTCTAGGTTTTTAGTTCCTAGTTTACAACATTGACTTATAGGTTTATAGTCCCTAGTTGCCTTCCAAGATTAGTTGAGTCATCTTCACATTTTTTTGTATCTAGTTGACTAGTTTGACTTCAATATTTTTAGTTCCTAGGTTCTTTCCTAGACAGGTTGAGTCATCTTCCAGTTTTTTATTACCTAGTTGATGTGGTTTTTATACTTTTAGTGCCTAGTTACTTTCTAAGCTAAGTTGAGTCATCTTCCAGATTTTTAGCATCTAGTTGACGAGGTTGACTTCAAGGTTTTTAGTGCCTAGTTGCCTTTTAAGATAGGTTGAGTCATCTTCTATGTTTTTAGTACATAGTTGACAAGGTTGACTTCTAGGTTTTTAGTTATCAGTTGCTATCCAAGATAGGTTAAGTCATCTTCCAAGTTTTTAGTACCTAGTTGATGAGGTTGATTTCCAGGTTTTAAGTTCCTGGCTGCATTCCGAGATACGATGCGTCGTCTTCCAAATTTTAGTGTCTAGTTGACGAGGTTGACTACCAAGTTTTTGGTGCCTAGTTGTCTTCCAGGATAGGTTGATTAGTATTCCAAGTTTTTAGTGCATAAATGACGAGGTTGACTTCTATGTTTTTAGTTATTACTTGCCTTCCAATATAGGTTGAGTTATCTTCTACATTTTTTAGTGCCCAATTGATGAGGTTGACTTTTATGTTTTAAATGCCTAGTTACCTTCCAAGTTTTTAGTGCCTAGTTGGCAAGGTTGACTTCAAGGTTTTTACTGCCAAGTTACCTTCCAAGATAGGTTAAGTTATCTTCAAGATTTTTAGTGTCTTGTTGAGGAGGTTGACTTCAGGTTTTAAGTGCCTAGTTGCCTTCAAAGATAAGTTAAGTCATCTTCTCGAATTTTAGTGCCTAGTTGATGAGGTTGACTTCTAGGTTTTTAATGCCTAGTTACCTTCAAAGATAGTTAAGTCGTCTTCAAGATTTTCAGTTCCTAGTTGACGAGGTTGACTTTCAGGTTTTTATTACCTAGTTTCCTTCCAAGATATGTTGACTCATCTTGACAAGGTTAGCTTCGATTTGTTTAGTGCCTAGTTCCCTTCCAAGATAGGTTGAGTTGCCTTCTAGGTTTTTAGTGCCTAGTTTAAGAGGTTGACTTCCATGTTTTTAGTGCCTAGTAGCCAGCTAAGATAGGAAGAATTATCTTCTAGGTTTTTAGTGCCTGGTGGATAAGGTTAACTTTTAGGTTTTTAGTGCCCAGTTGCCTTTCAAGATAGGTTGAATTATCTTCTAGGTTTTTTAGTGCCTAGTTTACGAGGTTGACTTCTAGGTTTTTATTGCGTGATTGCCTTCCAAGATTGGTTTAGTAATCTACCACGTTTTTAGTTTCCAGCTGACAAGGTTGACTTCACGGTTTTTAGTGCCTAGTTTCCTTCCAAGATAGGCTGAGTCATCTTCAAGATTATAAGTGTTTGGTTAATGAGGTTGACTTCCAGGTTTTTACTGTCTAGTTGCCTTCCAAGATAGGTTAAGTCATCCTTCAGGTTTTTGGTGCCTAGTTGATGGGGTTGACTTCAAGGTTTTTAGTGCCTAGTTACCTTCCAAGATAGTTTTAGTCATCCGAGGTTTTTAGTTCCTAGTTTACAACATTGACATGTAGGTTTTTAGTCCCTATATTCCTTCTAAGATAGGATGAGTCATCTTCTAGGTTTTTGGTACCTAGTTGATGAGGTCAACTTTTATGTTCTTAGTGCCTAGTTGCCTTCTAAATTATGTTGATTCATCTTCAAGATTTTTAGTGTCTAGTTGATGAGGTTGGCTTCCATTTTTTAGTGCCTAGTTTCCTTCCAAGATAGGTTGAGTCGTCTTCCAAGTTAGTAGACCCTAGTTAACGATGTGGACTTTCATGTTTTTAGTACAAAGTTTCCTTCAAAGATAGGTTGATTAATCTTCTAGGTTTTTAGTGCCTAGTTAACTAGGTTGACTTCTAAGTTTCTAGTGCCCAGTTTCCTTCCAATATAGGTTGAGTCGATATAGGTTGAGTCGACTTCAAATTTTTTTCATGCCTATTGATGATATTGACTTCCAGGTTAATAGTGCTTAGTTACCTTCAACGATAGGTTGAGTCATCTTCCATGTTTTTAGTGCCTAGTTGACGAGGTTAACTTATAGGTTTTTAGTGCTTTGTTGCCTTTTAAGATAGATAGGTTGAGTTATCTTCTAGGTTTTAGTGTTTAGTTGATGAGGTTAACTTCTAGGTTTTAGTGCCTAGTTACCTTCCAAGATAGTTTGAGGCATCTTGCACATTTTTAGTGCTTAGTTGATGAAGTTGACTTATGGGTTTTAGTTCCTAGTTACCTTCCAAGATAGGTTGAGTCATCTTCCAAGTTTTTAGTGCCTAGTTAACGAGGTTGATTTTAGGGTTTTAGTGCCCAGTTGCCTTCCAAGATGAGTTAAGTCATCTTCCAAGTTTTTAGTGCTTAGTAAACTAGGTTAACTTCTAGGTTTTTAGTGCCAAGTTACCATCCAAGATAGGTTAAGTTGTCCTCAGGTTTTTAGTGCCTAGTTGATGAGGTTAACTTCTAGGTTTTTAGTGCCTAATTACATTCCAAGATAGGTTGAGTCATCTTCCAAGTTTTTAGTACCTAGTTGACAAGGTTGACTTCCATGCTTTTAATGCCTAGTAGCCTTTGAAGATAGGTTGAGTCATCTTTCAGATTTTTAGTGTCTAGTTAACGAGGTTGACTTCCAGGTTTTTAGTGCCTAGTTGCCTTCCAAGATAGGTTGAGTCATCTACCAGGTTTTTGTTCCCTAGTTAACTTCCATGTTTTTAGTTCCTAGTTGGCTTTCAAGACATGTTTAGTAGTCTTCTAGGTTTTTAGTTCCCAGATGATAAAGTTGACTTCCAGGTTTTTAGTACCTACTTAACTTCCATGATAGGTTGAATTATCTTCCAGGATTTTAGTGCATAATTAACCAGGTTGACCTCTATGTTTTTTGTTCCTAGTTGCCTTCCAAGATAGGTTGCATCATCTTCCAAGTTTTTAGTGCCTAGTTAAAAAGGTTGATATCCAGGGTTTTAATGCTTAGCTGCCTTCCAAGATAAGTTGAGTCATCTTCCATTTCTTCTAATTCTTAGTAAACGAGGTTAACTTCTAGGTTTTTAGTGCTTAGTTACCTTCCAAGATAGGTTGAGTCATCTTCAGGCTTTCAGTGCCTAGTTGACGAGGTTAAGTTTTAGGTTTTTAGTTCTTTGTTACCTTCCAGGATAGGTTGAGTCATCTTCCATGTTTTTAGTGCTTAGTTGACAAGGTTGACTTCCATGTTTTTAGTGCCCAGTTACCTTCCAAGATGGGTTGAGTTATCCTCCGGGTTTTTGGTGGCTAGTTGATGATGTTAACTTCCAGGTTTTTAGTACCTAGTTGGCTTTTAAGATATGTTTAGTCATCATCAAGGCTTTTTGTTCCTAGTTGACAAAATTGACTTCCAGGTTTTTAGTGCCTGATTTTCTTCCAAAATAGGTTGAGTCATTTTCTACATTTTTAATGTTTGATAAGGTTGACTTCCACTTTTTTACTGCCTAGCTACCTTCCAAGATAGGTTGATCATCCTCTAGGTTTTTTGTGCCTAGTTGATGAGGTTGACTTCAAGGTTTTTAGTGCCTAGTTGCCATCCAAGATAGGTTTAGTCATCTTCCAGGTTTTTAGTTCCTAGTTAACAAAGTTAACTTCCATGTTTTAAGTCCCTAGTTACCTTTCAAGATAGGATAGTCATCTTCCAGATTTTTAGTGTCTAGTTGACGTGGCTGACTTCCAGGATTTTAGTGCCTAATTGCCTTCCAAGATAGGTTGAGTCATCTTCCAGATTATTGGTGCTTAGTTGATGAGGTTGACTTTTAGGTTTTTTATGCCTAGTTGCTTTCCAAGCTAGATTGAGTCATCTTCTAGGTTTTTAATGTCTAGTTGACGAGGTTGACTTCAAGGTTTTTAGTGCCTAGTTTCCTTCCAAAAGAGGTTGAGTCATCATCTAGGTTTTTAGTGCATAGTTTACGAGGTTGACTTCTAGGTTTTTAGTTATCCATTGCCATCCAAGATAAGTTTTATCATCTTCCAAGTTTTTAGTGCCTATTTAACAAGGTTGATTTCCAGGTTTTTAGTGCCCACTTGCATTCTAAGATACGATGTGTCATCTTCTAGGTTTTTAGTCTCTAGTTGACGAGGTTGACTACCAGGTTTTTAGTGCATAGTTGCCTTCAAGTATAGGTTGAGTCGTCTTCCAGGTTTTTAGTGCATAGTTGGTGAGGTTGACTTCGAGGTTTTTAGTTATTAGTTGCCATCCAAGATAGGTTAAGTCATCTTCCATGTTTTTAGTGCCTAGTTTACGTGGTTGATTTCCAGGTTTTTAGTGCCCAGCTACATTCCAAGATAAGACAAGTCATCTTCTAGATATTTAGTGCCTTGCCTTCCAATATAGGTTGAGTCATCCTGTAAGTTTTTTTTTCCTAGTTGACGAGGTTGACTTCCAGGTTAATAGTACTTTGTTACATTCAAATATAGGTTGATTCATCTTCCATGTTATAGTGCCTAGTAGATGAGGTTGACTTCCTAGATTTTAGTGCCTAGTTGCCTTTCATGATAGGTTTAGTCATCTTCCCGGTTTTTTGTGTCTAGTTGATGATGTTGATCCAGGGTTTTAATTCCTAGTTGGCTTCTAAGATAGGATGTGCCATCTTCCAGATTTTTTGGGCTAGTAAACGAGGTTAACTTCCATGTTTTTATTACCTAGTTACTTTCAAAGATATATTATGTTATCTTCAGGCTTTTAGTGCCTAGTTGAAGAGGTTAACTTCTAGGTTTTAACTACCTAGTTGCCTTCCAATATAGGTTGAGTCATCTTCCAAGTTTTTAGTGCCTCGTTGCCGTCCAAGATAGGTTGAGTTGTCTTCCATATTTTTAGTGTCTAGTTAACGAGGTTGACTTCTTGGTTTTTAGTGCCTAGTTACCTTCCAATATAGGTTGAGTCATCTGTGAGCACGGGATTTTGTACCTGCTCGCGCGTTTGATGATGACGGCTGTTCGGGATTTTTATCCTTGAATCACACAATTTTCGACGATCCAATGTTAAAAAAATAATAATATTCTGGGCCTAAAATAAATATTTAGGACTGTAAGAAAATATTTAAAAGCCTCAAAGTGAAAATTTAAAAGCTTAAAATATTTTTAAGGTACATAAATAAATATTTAAGGGTCTAAAATAATTTAATTAAATCATTTTATTTGAAGAAAATATGTATATATATTTTAAGAAAAATAATGAGAAATTAAATTTGTATATATATAAGTGTGTATATATGTATATATAATATTTAAAAATAAATTTTAAAAAATATAATAATGGCCCAAATATTTTGGCAAATTGTAGAAAATTGTTTGGCCAAACATGCCAAATTCTGGCAAGCTCGACAGCTTGGCTTGCTAGAAGTCCCCCTTTATAGAGGAAATTCTTTGAATTCTCCCTATAAATAGGGGGCATTTTTTGGATTTTAGGACTCAAAAAATTAAAAAAATATATTTTTCTCTCTAAAACGTCAGGGGAATTTTTTATAAAAAATAATATTTTTCTAGAGAAATAATTTCGAGTTTTTCTACATTTCCTTTACATTTTTCTCACAAATTCTTTGATCATTTTCGGATTCAAAATACGTTTGGAATCCGAACTTTATTATTTTTTAACCAATTTTTCTCCATTATTTTTTTCTCAAAAATTCCTCAGATATTCTAAGGCCTAAAACAAATTTAGAGTCTGAGTCCGAATATTTTTATGATTAAAATAACACATTTTCACCAATTAAATGAAAACGAACGAGGAGCACTCCAAAAAATCAAGCGGATTTGTCGACGTGGATTCGTACCGAAAGGGTAAGCCTCTAAGTTCTTAGAGTTGATTTTTCCTGTGTATTATATATTTATATATAAATTTTCTTTTCTCTTGAATTCTGAGACGAACTCGATTTTCATCATCGACCTATAATTTATTTTATTAATTCTTTTTAATTATTTATTTAATTGTTATTTTATTTATTTTATTATGTAACTTTATTCTACTCTTTTTACGTATTCTTTTAATTTATTAAATTGCGAGAATGTTTTAATTAAATACATGTTAGAATACCCTCACGAATGGAATAAAATTCTATTCTCAGATAACAGCCCTCACAGCTTTGCCATCTAAGCATTTTCACTAATTAAAATGAGCAAACTACGTGTTAATGAAAGTGAACCTTTTTAAAAAAGAACTTTTGATCGTTGTTTTTTAATCAGGCCACACGGGCCTCGCCAAAATCAAATCGAACATATGTGTAAATGGTGTGATTTTACCCTGTGCTAATCTTTGTGGATGCAGGTAGATTAGGATTAGATGTATGTTTAGGACTTTATTTTTTTCTTTAGGTATCGTAATTTCAATTGGGCGGTTGCATCCCCCGAGATTTTGGAATTTTAATCTTTACTATTTTGCATTTATTTGCCGATTTATGTATGGATTTATCGCATTCTAAATATGTGTGAATCAAGCATTATAACTTGAACTTGACATACGTACGATTATGAAAAATTGAGAAATACTATTTTCTGTAAATGTAATATAATGTGATCCAATAAGAAATAAGAAGCTTATCCCGAACTCGAATCTTTGTGTCTTAGTGGGCCATCCCCCGAACGTTAAGCCTCATAGGACTTTAATTCCTGGAAGAGCTAATCTAGGTGGCAACTCTACACTAACAGACGACGGATTCGGGTTTGACTGATCTAAAATGTTTTCTCTTTCTCTTTCCTACCTTTCCGAGTCCCCGAGCCCGTACGTTTTATTTTCAACTTAAACACCTCGGTTGACCGCACATCACATTTCGTGCCTTCTCAGCCCATCATTCCATGCCGTCCACTCACAGTGGCGACTCTGCTAGGGATTTTTTCTTAAACTTTTTTTCAAAGGTTTTAGATCTTGGATAAGTGCCAAAAATTATCGATCATATTATCATAGTATTTTCTTAATCATGACATATTCATAAATTCACATTGCAATAGAAGAGATTAGTCCAAAAGTCTAAGGTACCCCATTACCGCGAAGCTTTCTCTTGTACTAATATGCTTCCTTGAGAAAAGATTGTACTTGAGCGAGTGGAGCACTTGTTGCCATATTGCATGTACCTCCCTCATTAGAAACCATTTGGGGAGAGGCTTGGAGTGTATTTTAGTGCAATAAGAGCCTTCTACATCAACAACTCATTTACAAACCTCATGTAAATAAGTCGTAGGCATTTTCCCTAGGGTGTTACCCAACAAACGACCATGCATTATATTTTCTTGCAGGTGCGCTTCTTAGTATCCTTGTGATGCTAAGATAAACCAAACTTAGGAAAGAGAATAGCCAAAAACCCTACGTGCGGGAGTTGTATGGTTGGAAGTTGAATATTATGTGCTATGTGTTTACAGCTTTTTTTGATTCATCATGCATTGTACATATGTGACCTGCTAATCATGAATCTTAATGTAGACACTTGAACGCATACACTCATGATATTAAAACAAATGGAAATATCATCAACCCGATGCCAACTTGGTATCACTCATACTTAGGATTTAGTTGACACTCGAGATCGTGTCACCCTAGGATAACATGACCAATCATGAAGCATCATTCGCCCTGGTTCGCGTGATGTCCACTTGACATCTAACACTTAGCCCACAAGGGGCAATAACATTTCCACCACATTACCAATAAGATGTCTATTTGATATCCAAATCACAGACCACACAAGGTAATCACAAATGCCACATAGCCTAAACAGGGAAAATACCTACCCAAATCATTTTTCCACATCACACGATGTCCCTACTGACATTCGAACCTAAGCCCACAAGGGGCAAACTCTTTTTAAGTCTTACCTTACCAACCCTCAAGGGCATATGCCTAATACCTGAACCATCCACCCACACGGGGAAAAGATTCATGCATCACCACATACCCTCAAATAGGGATGATCACACGGGCATCCAAAACTCCGCCCTCGTTGGGCAAGATAACCAAATCATTCATTCAATAGCTACACATGGTGGTTATTTTCATCTTATTCGATTTCATCAGGGTATGTCACACTCCTTACCCGAAATAATTTTAACCTCCTCATTCCGTGAGATCTAGTCATAGTACGAAATCTCAAAATATTGACCTATTACCATACGGGTAACTTGGTCACCTCACTTACACCACTCATTCTACGATGTCACACGAACATCGTATAGATCTCAAATCCAACCCCTGGTGTTGGATTTTCATTTCCACCTATTTTCATTTTTACCTAATGACTAACCTATTTATTTCAAATGGATTGATAAACGTATTATTTATTTCGCACCATGGCATGTTAACCCTTTGTGAATGCATCCATAACATTTACATTTCACACATTTTCCCATAAATCGCATCATGAATCTTACATGTATGGTCTGATCTTTTACTTGTGTATAAAAGGGGTTTGGAAAAGGCCTGCTCATCTCCTGGTCCACATTTCTTCAATCATGGTTAATCTAGAGGGGGTTCTATACACTAACTCAAGTGAAGACTCGGGTTCAGATTCAGATTCGATTGAATGAGCGATGTTGAATCTTGATAGCATGGCCGATCTACAAGATGGAGTTATGGAGGTGGATCACCCCTCCCCCATAAGACAGGACTCTCAAGAGGTACATCAATCATCGGTGAGTGCCGAGATTGCAGTTACCTTGAACATCTTTGTAAACAGCGAACAGCTAGCATTGCTTATTCGCCAGCATGCCAGGAGGTCCAACCCGGGGTCTACCCTTAATAACGGCAGTCCTATTAATCAACCTATAACAGGGGGACCTTCCACCTCTGACACTACTACCATTTACTAGTTCGAGGTAGGATAAAGTCAACTAAATCACAACCAACTTCAAATTGGTCGGCCAGGATTTAACTTCGTGAATCGTTTCCAGCAGCAATCCGAGAACCAATTCTTCCCAGGGTAGCTTGGCCAGCCACCATTCGCACCAAGGCTTTTTTATCAAGGAATAACCCAACAACCTACTCCTAGTTGGAGTACGTTAATGGCCTCACAGTTCAAGGCACCTCAACTGCCCATGCAGCATTTCCCTAGGGGTAATATAACTCTTATCCAAGAACGGGGAACACCATCCTCTAATAACCACAAATGGTAGAATTATGGTAATAGTTCTTGGCCACTCATGGTGGCCATCTCATGAATCCATACTCGGCGCAACCCACAATTGGGGATGAAGATAGCTTACCCCCCAAACTTTGCGATACCATAATTTGAAAAGTATGTGAGCTTTGGAGACCCGTGTGATCACTTAACGCATTACTTAACAGTAATGAGGGCATTAAGAGTTAGTGAATGGATGATGGCTAAGCTCTTCATCGTTACCTTGGGCCACCTAGTTAATGAATGGTATAGCCACCTTCCGCTAGACATAGTTACTGATTGGAATAGCATTGCTCAGGCTATGATGGGGAATTATGGTTTCAACACTCAAATGGAAACCACGATGCAACATTTAGAGGCTATAAGGCAAGAGTAGGATGAGAGCTTCAAATCTTACTATGCTTGTTGGATGGCCAAACAAGTTAGGCTTCGTGCTCACTTAACTCTACCAAAGATGATAACCAAGCTTTTGGATGGCGCACTACCATCTTACAGAAATTGTCAGACATCTTTTCTAGCTATCAAGAAGTGTTTGAGAAGGTGGACAGAGTGGAGCACTTTTAATCCATAGACACATCTTGGGAGCACTAGTACGGAAAGATAACCAATAGATGATGATGTAATAAATTAGCTTCTAGCTAATTTGCCCGCAAGGCTTTTTAAATAAATTAAACTTTATGTACTTGCTTGATATTCTATCAATGACATCACGCATTCTCATTAGCATATACATAATGTTTTTAGCACATGTGACATATCATGTTATGAAATTAATTTGGGTATAAATGGATTCCCCAAATTTAAAATAAGTTAAATGATTTGACTCTTGAGAGAAAGTGAGGGACAAACTAATGTACTTGGACAATGCGTGATAGCATTTGCCTCGCCAAAGGTGAAAGATCTCCAAGCATGAAACATCCACTTACCATTAAGTCAATCAAACAAAAGTCAAAATGATCGAAGCTAGAATAAGGAGGTCAAACAATTGATGCAATACCGAAGACACAAAGAAGGTGTCAGATTACATTAACTACTCCATTACATGGCCCACCAACACTTATAGACTAATCATTACATATTAGAACATGAGTTGTTCACCCTCGATGGAGTCAAGTTACACTTAATACACGCAATGGATATGAAGCCTCTCATCCCCAACATGTCACTTATTGTTGAAGAATAATTGAATTCATAAAGATAAGTGATGATCAAACACCAAGACATACACCTCAAGTTAGCAGCATGAGCACCAACCAATCGATTAGAAATGATGAACAAGATAACAACTGAAGTCATGGACATGGACGGTAGTCGATCTATCAAATCAACCAAGTCTTACACTATTGCTATCAGGAATAGGTGAAAGAAATGAATCGGTAAAAAGTAGTACCAATAAAAAATAAATTAGCCTATCAATTAACAATCTGTTTGTTGAGCAAAAATTAGAGCCTCTTTTCAAAACAGCAAAAGAATAGTCTGTTGAGTGGAAAACCTGAAAAGGGCAGCTTAGGAAAAACTTAAGACGTCGAGAGAACCACATTAGTTAGAAAACCTGAAAGGGCTAATTGATGGCAGGAGTCAAATCATTTGAAACATTTATACCTCTGCTAAGTTCATCAACGAATTGTCATTTTTGCTGAATATTTATGCATATGCTTATTTTGTTTGCTTGCAAGCTAATGGTAGAATATCGCAAGTAAACATCCAAAAATAAAAAAATAATCATAAATAAAAGAAAGAATAAAAAATTGTCTGCTAGATTGAAACCTGAAAGGGTGGTCCAGGAAAAAATTAAGACAAGGTTCGATAGATTGAAAACCCGTAAAGGTGGTCAATGCAAAAATAAGAACTAAAGAAATATCAAATTCATCATCTCATCCTCGGAATATACATGACATCGTATACCTCCAACACATCAGGCAAATAGCTTCCAATCGATCATCGCCTATATGATTTAGGATCAACGACTCATCTAGACCCTCCTTAAACCAAATCCAAGCTCTGAACTTGAATCTGATTCAACGAACCCATGGTCGTCGCTCTGAGGAGGCCATCCATGGAAAATCCCTAACAAGACAAATCCTAGGGGCAACCATGCACCAACACAAGAGAAGGCTCTTTAATGAATGAAGCCCACAACACCTACAACAGATGAACATACATCATATGATAAATATTGTTCATGCATAAAATCATGCATATATTACATATGCATCTAGTCATTTTGCAGTTTAAGACGATGCCAAACTAGGGTAACACCATCCCGGTAAACAAGAAACTCCACTTCCACTTGAGGAAACTACGAACATTAAGAAAGATGATGGCTCACTCAAGCCTAAAGTTAACATTGTAACATCACAAAAGCCTCCTAAAACAACAGAGCAGTTTTCGGGACATCTCCAAATTTCCATTAAACTCATTTATTCTTCATGTTTTAATTTTTGATTGAAGGGGCAAAAATTTTTACTTCACATAAACTCAATCAAATAATTAAAACATTCATCATAAAATGTACTAACAATTACACTTCTTCTCTAATTTAACATAAGAAACAATTTGACATCCTAATAAGGAAATTCAAAAGTACAACCGATGAAGGAAACAGTTTTCTCGATGATTGAAGAAAGAAATAGTCTCATCCTCCAACAGAAGAAAGAAATGGTTAGATATCCCTCCATCAAGCTTGTCTTTAAAACGGATTCAGGCACCCATTTCTAGCCACCCCAACAAACTCACAAGGGGCACATGATAATCGCATCCGAAGAAGGAAATAGTTGCCAAACTATTAAAGGAACACCATAGAAAGAAACGGTCGACCCGCCCGCAAGGGGCATCAAATGCTAAGGGATTCCAAAGAAAGAAATGGGCAATCCCTTGAGGACACAAAGATACAAAGAAATGCCCACGTCATCACTGATTAGGGACAAAGAAATCACCAACCGCACCGATCAGGTATATTCTCAATCTCTCCACTCCATTTCGTGTGATCATACTCGTTATACAACAAGTGATGATCACACGAGGGGCAGTTGTGAGCACGGGATTTCGTACCAGCTCGCGCGTTTGATGATAATGGCTTTTTGGTATTTTTATCCTTCAATCACATAATTTTTTACCATTCGATGATCTTCAAATGGGAGCTCTTCTCATTAAAAAAAAAAATAATTTGACCCTAAATAAATATTTAGGAAAGTAAGAAAATATTTAAAAGCCTCAAAGTCAAAATTTAAAGGCTTAAAATTTTTTAAGGGACATAAATAAATATTTAAGATCCAAAACAATTCAATTAGATCATTTTATTTTAAGAAAATATATGTATATATTTTAAGAAAAATAAAGAGAAAATAAATTTGTATATATATATATATAAGAATACGTATAATATTTAAAATTAAATTTTTTAAAAAATAATGATGGCCCAAACAATTTGCCAAATTCTAGCGAGCCCAACTGCTAGAAGTCCCACTTTATAGGGGGGCCTTTTTTGGATTTAAGGGGCCCGAAAAATTAACAAATATATAGTTTTCTCTTCACAACGTTGGAGGAAATTTTTTTTAAAAAAATAATATTTTTCTAGAGAAATAATTTTTACATTTTTACATTTCCTTTACATTTTTCTTACAAATTCTTTGATCATTTTCGGGTCCAAAACATGTTTGGATTCAAACTTTATTATTTTTAAACCAATTTTTCTCCATTATTTTTTTTCTCAAAAAATCCTCATATATTCTCAGGCCTAAGACAAATTTAGAGTTTGAGTCTTAATATTTTTAGGATTAAAATAACACATTTTCACCAATTAAATCAAAACGAACGAGGAGCACTTCCAAAAATCAAGCGGATTTATCGACGTGGATTCTCACCGAAAGGATAAAACTCTAAGTTCCTAGAGTTGCTTTCTCCTGTGTATTATATTTTTATATATAAATTTTCTTTTCTCCTGAATTCTGAGATTAACTCGATTTTCTTCATCGACCTAGGATTTATTTTATTCCCTTAAATTTAATTTTATTATCCCCCACGAAGGGAATAAAAATATATTTCTGGATAACAGCCCTCACACCTTTCCCATGCGAGATTTTTCACTAATTAAAATGAGCAACCAACATGTTAATAAAAATAAACCTTTTTAAATAAAAACTTTAAATCATTGATTTTTAATTTGGAAACATGGGCATCGCCGAAATCAAATCGAACATATGTGTAAATGGTGTGATTATACCCTGTGCTAATCTTTGAGCATGCAGGTAGATTAGGATTAGATGTATGTTTAGGATTTTATTTTTTCCTTTAAGTATCGCAATTTCAAGTATAATTGTTTGCCAAATGTAATTGATAGATTAGGCGGGTGGTTGCATCCCCTGAGGTTTTGTAATTTTAATCTTTACTTTTCCACATTTATTTACCGTTTTATGTATGGATTTATCACTTTCTAAATGTGTGTGAAAATAATACAATATGCAAAATTGAGAAATACGATTTCTATAAATGTAATATAATGTGATCCAATAAGGAATAAACAACTTATCTCGAACCCGAATCTCTGTGTCTTAGTGGGCCATCCCCGGACGTTAAGCCTCACAAGACTTTAATTCTTAGAAGAGCTAATCTAGGTGGCGACTCTACACTAAGAGATGGCGGATTCGGGTTTGGCTGATCTAAAATGTTTTTCACTTTCTCTTTCCAACCTTTCTAGGTCCCTGACTCGGTACGTTTTATTTTCAACTTAAACACCATGGTGGATCGGGCCTCTTATTTCACGTGCTCTCAGTCCATCGCTCCGTGTCGTTTGCTCACATCATCTTCCAAGTTTTTGGTTCCTAGTTGATGAGGTTGACTTCAAGGTTTTTAGTGGATAGTTTCCTTTCAAGATAGGTTTAGTCATCTTCTAGGTTTTTAGTTCCTAGTTGATAAAGTTGACTTACGGGTTTTTAGTCCCTAGTTACCTTCCAAGATTGGTTGAGTCATCTTCTAGATTTTTCATACCCGGTTGATGAGGTTGACTTCTAGGTTTTTAGTGCTTATTTGCCTTCCAAGCTAGGTTGAGTCATCTTTAAGTTTTGAGTGTCTAGTTAATGAGGTTGACTTCATGGTTTTTGGTACCTAGTTGCCTTCCAAGATAGGTTGAGTCATTTTCCAGGTTTTTAGTACATAGTTGATGAGGTTGACTTCTAGGTTTTTAGTTAAAAGTTACCATCCAAGATTGGTTAAGTCATCTTCCAAGTTTTTAGTGCTTAATTTACAAGGCTAATTTCTAAGTTTTTAGTGCCCAGCTGCATTCCAAGATAGGAAGAGTAATCTTCCAAGTTTTTAGTGCCTAGTTAACAAGGTTAACTTCCAAGTTTTTAGTGCCTAGTTGCTTTCCAAGATAGGTTGAGTCATCTTTCAAGTTTTTATTGCCTAGTTTACGAGGAGGACTTTCAGGTTTTTAGTGCCTAGTTGCCTTCCAAGAAAGGATGAGTCATCTTCCAAGTTTTTAGTGCCTAGTTACCTTCCAAGAAAGGATGAGTCATCTTCCAGGTTTTTAGTGCCTAGATGATGAGGTCGACTTCTTGGTTTTTAGAGTCTAGTTACCTTCCAAGATAGGTTGAGTCGTCTTCTAGGTTTTTAGTACCCAATTGAAGAGGTTGACTTCTAGGTTTTTACTACCTATTTTCCTTCCAATATAGTTTTAGTCATCTTCAAAGTTTTTAGCACCTAGTTGGCAAGGTTGACTTCCATATTTTTACTACTTAGTTACCTTCCAAGATAGGTTAAGTTATCTTCCTGATTTTTAGTGACTAGTTGACAAGGTTGACTTCCAGGTTTTTAGTGCCTAGTTACCTTCCAAGATATGTTAAGTCATTTCAAGGTTTATATTGCCTAGTTAATGAAGTTAACTTCTAGGTTTTTAATGCCTAGTTTCCTTTCAAGGTAGGTTAAGTCATCTTCAAGATTTTTAGTGCCTAGTTGACAAGGTTGACTTCCAGGTTTTTATTACCCAGTTGCTTTCCAAGACATGTTGACTCATCTTCCAGGTTTTTAGGGCCTTGTTAACGAGGTTGAATTTTAGGTTTTTAGTTCCAAGTTGCCATCCAAGATAGGTTCAATCACTTTCTAGGTTTTTAGTGCTTAGTTTAAGATGTTGAGTTCCAAGTTTTTAGTGCCTAGTTTCCTTCAAAGAAACGATGAGTAATCTTCCAGGTTTTTAGTGCCTAGTTAACGCGGTTGACTTCTAGGTTTGTAGTGCCCAGTTGCCTTCCAAGATAGGTTGAGTCACCTTCTATGTTTTTAGTGCCTAGTTTCCTTCTAAGATAGGTTTTGTAGTCTTTTAAGTTATTAGTGCCTAGTTGACAAGGAAGACTTCCATGTTTTTAGTTCCTAGTTTCCTTTCAAGATAGGTTGAGTCATCTTCCAGATTTTTTGTGTCTAGTTAACGAGGTTGACTTGCTCATTTTTAATGCACAGTTGCTTTCTAAGATAGGTTGAGTCATCCTCCATGTTTTTGGAGCATGTAGTTGATGAGGTTGAAATAAAGGTTTTTAGTGCCTAGTTACCTTTCAAGATAGGTTTAATCATCTTCTAGGTTTTTAGTTCCTAGTTAACAAATTTGACTTATAGGTTTTACTTCCTAATTGCCTTCCAAGATAGGTTGAGTCATCTACTAGATTTTTTGTATCTAGTTGATAAGAGATAGACTTCTAGGTTTTTAGTGCCTAGTTACCTTCAAGACAGGTTGAGTCATCTTCCATGTTTTTTGTGCCTTGTTGATTAGGTTTACTTTTATGCTTTAAGTGCCTAGTTGCTTTCCAAGCTAGATTGAGTCATCTTCCAAATTCTTAGTGCCTAGTTTACAAGGTTGAATTAAAGGTTTTTAGTGCCTAGTTGCTTTCCAAGATAGATTGAGTCGTCTTCTAAGTTTTTAGTGAATAGATGATGAGGTTGACTTCCAGGTTTCTAGTTATCATTTTCCATACAAGATAGGTTAATTCATCTTCCAAGTTTAGTGCCTAGCTAATGAGGTTAACATCCAGGTTTTTTATGCCCAACTACATTCCAAGATAGGACGAGTTATCTTCTAGGTTTTTAGTTCCTAGTTGCTTTCCAAGTTTGATTAAGTCATCTTCCATGTTTATAGTGCCTAGTTAACGAGGTTAATTTCCAAGCTTTTACTGCCTAGCTACCTTCCAAGATAAGTTGAGTAATCTTCCAGGATTTTAGTGCTTAGCAAATGTGGATAACTTCCATGTTTTTAGTGCCTAGTTACCTTCCAAGATTGGTTGAGTTATCTTCCAATTTTTTAGTGCGTGGTTGACAAGGTTGACTTCCAATTTTTTAGTGGGTAGTTGCCTTCCATGAGAGGTTGAGTCATCTTCCAAATTTTTATTGTGTTGTTGATGAGGTTGACTTCTAGGTTTTTTGCCCCTAGTTTCCTTGTAAGTTAGGTTGAGTCATCTTCCATGTTTTTGGTGCCTAGTTGATGAGGTAGACTTACAGGTTTTTAGTACCTAGTTGGCTTCCAAGATAGGTTAGATGTCTTTCAAGTTTGTAGTTCCTAGTTGACAAAGTTGACTTTTAGGTTTTTAGTGCCTAGTTGCTTTCCAAGGTAAGTTGAGTCATTTTCCAAATTTGTAGTGTCTAGTTGATGATGTTGACTTTTAGGTTTTTGGTTCCTAGTTACCTTCCAAGATAGGTTGATTCATCCTCCAGGTTTTTCATGCCTAGTTGATGAGGTTGACTTCAAGGTTTTTAATGCCTAGTTGCTTTCCAAGATAGGTTTAGTCATCTTCAAGGTTTTTAGTTCCTAGTTGTCAAAGTTGACTTCCACATTTTTAGTTCCTAGTTGCCTTCCAAGAAAGGTTGAGTCATATTCCAGATTTTAGTATCTTATTGACAAGGTTGACTTCCAGGTTTTTAATCCCTAGTTACCTTCCAAGATAGATTTAGTTATCTTTAAGGTTTTTAGTTCCTAGTTTTCAAAGTTTACTTCCAGGTTTTTTATCCCTAGTTATCTTCCAAGATAGGTTGAGTCATCTTATTGATTTTTAGTGTCTAGTTGACGAGGTTGAATTCAAGGTTTTTAGTGCCTAGTTGCCTTCCAAGATAGGTTGAGTCATCTTCCAAGTTTTTGGTGCCTAGTTGACGTGGTTGACCATTAGGTTTTTAGTGCCAAGTTGCCTTCCAAGCTAGGTTGAGTTATCTTCTATGATTTTAGTTTCCAGTTGACGAGGTTAGCTTCAAATTTTTAGTGCCTAGTTGCCTTCAAAAATAGGTTGAGTCTCTTTCCATGTTTTTAGCATCTAGTTGACGAGGATGGCTTCCAGGTTTTCAGTATCTACTAGCCTTCGAGGATAGGTTAAGTCATCTTCTAGGTTTTTAGTACATAGTAGACGAGGTTGACTTCTGGGTTTTTAGTTCCTAGTTGCCTTCCAGGTTTGGTTAAATCATCTTCCAAGTTTATAATGCCTAGTTAACGAGGTTGATTTCTAGGCTTTTAGTGCCCAGCTACCTTTCATGATAAGTTGAGTCATCTTCCAAGCTTTTAGTGCTTAGTAAATGAGGTTAACTTCCATGTTTTTAGTGCCTAGTTATCTTCCAAGCTTGGTTGAATCATCTTCCAAGTTTTTAGTACCTAGTTGACAAGGTTGACTTCCAAGTTTTTAGTGGCTAGTTGCCTTCGAAGAGAGGTTGAGTCATCTTCCAGATTTTTAGTGTCTTGTTGATGAGGTTGACTTCTAGGTATTTTTTTCCTAGTTGCCTTCCAAATAGGTTGAGTCATCTTCCAAGTTTTTAGTGCCTAGTTGATAAGTGTATAATTACACTTAATATCATATTAATTTTACATATTAAACACTATAAGTTAAGTCATTTTTATACTTCATATAAAAGATTTCATGTGGTATGTAGTTGTTTTTGATGCAAATGCAGATACTAGGTAAATCTTGGGAGTAAAATGAACTAAAGTTGAATTATATGAAAAAAGAGTGAAAAAGGTGCAAAGATATGCGTGGAACTTTAAGATTTGCCTTAAAATCCAAGCTGTCAAAGATCAGTGAAGTTGCAAGGAGAATTCTGAAGAAAATGCATTTCATGGTCGTGACAATCATTCACGGTCACGACTTGTTCTTCTTCAGAACAGAAGTTTTCCAATCAAAGATTCATGATCATGACATATATATCGCGGTCGCGACATGGATGGTTTTCTTGTTTTATCTTCTTAACTACCAACCGCCAGATAAACATGATCAACCGCCATCAACCGCCATCAACTACCAACAAAAGGACACTTATCAAAAGTCAACCAATCATGAAAAGGTGCCTATCCATTGTGGATTAAATCAAAGCTTCTCAACCAGTCACAATGAAGAGATGCAATCTTTCACCAATGGACACGACCCTTCATTTGGATAGACGTAACCCTTCGAACTCTATAAATTGGGCTCCAAACATCAAAATTTTTGTACACCCAACACATCACAGAGTGCAAAAGAAAGGGGTGAAAGATAGTGTATAGTGTGTAGATAGAGAGTTCGCTACGTTCATAAGTGTTAGCGAGAAAATGTTTAAGTGATTCGAATCCTTGTTTCGATCACTAGATTTCTCTATATTCTCGAGCGATTGTTGTATAAGTGTGCTAACAAATCACTTATCAATAAAAGTTTTCATTCTTCAATATTCATTTGTTCGATATTCACAAAGAATAGCATCCTAGCAGAGTTTCTGTACAGGCCGAGACCGAATTCAAAGCAGACGCAGGAATTGCGGGAATTGACGACTCCCATTAAAGAGTGGATACGGTTTAATCAACTTTAACTTTCACATGCATACCTTACAACTTTGCTTTGCTTTCCACTTATACTTTCTATTTCAAAGTTTATGATATGTCTATGTGTCATAATGCTTATTTCGTGTTAAGTCATTTATGTTAATCAAGTTATATGCGTTGGAGTTAATTTTAAGAGTAATTTCAGGGTTAACAAAATCGTGTATAATCACTGGATCTGTGATATAACACTGTTTAGTGAGCCAACATTTTTTGAATGGTAACTTTCTAAATGTGGCTATGTGAGAGCGACTCGTACTAAGCATAGTATTGACGTCGTCCAGGTTTATATGTCTTAATTCGTTTGCGCTAGATTTAGAAAAGTCATTTCATGTGTTGCTCTGCGATGAATAATTGAACATCTGAGTATTTAGAACCGAGTTTGTTAGATTAGTTTAGTGAATCGTAACATCTTTGTTGAACTTGCATTCTTTCTCTGATAAGCATATTTCGTCGAGAAAATCTACATATTTAAATTCTCTAATCTTTCATACCTATATTTACTCATTTTTTATTCTAACCCTTCTTTCCTAACCTTCACTACATTAAATTTTATTTTCCTTATTTTATCTTCCTTGTTGATCTTTAGAGCTAGTCCTTCCCTGCGGGATCGATATCTTTTAAAACTACATCGCAACTGTATATTTGCAGTTATCATCATTTTTCTATTTGATAAGAGGTACTGACAATACCTATATTTTTCATGAACAAGTTTTTGGCACCATTAATATATAGCCGAATCTTGTGAACAATCTATTAAACTTATCAGTAGAAAAGTGGCAAACAAGTTTTTTGCGCCGTTGCCGGGGAAGGCAAGTGCATTCTAGAGATAGAAATTTCAGGGGAAGATAAGTGTGTTTTAGAGATTTAATTTTCAAACATTATAGTTTACATGTTATTTAGATTTATTTTCTTTTATATTATTATTTATATTATCTTGTTATTAACATATTTTTCTTGCTTATTCATTGAGTTTTCTTTCTAGCTTGTGCATGCCAAGTACGCGTAGTTCGGGAGAAAGTTTGGCATCTTT
Source organism: Euphorbia schlechtendalii (assembly GCA_949673415.1). Classification (NCBI taxonomy): domain Eukaryota; kingdom Viridiplantae; phylum Streptophyta; class Magnoliopsida; order Malpighiales; family Euphorbiaceae; genus Euphorbia; species Euphorbia schlechtendalii. The sequence continues at coordinate 1,848 of CATIWQ010122136.1, read as the reverse complement.
CGAATCAGAGATAGAATGATTTGGTAGGGTAAGGAAACAAAAATATAAGAGACAAGAGAGAAGAATGGCTTCCGGTCAAGTTGAAAACCCAAATCCAAACCCAAATGAAGATCCACCCCAACCAAGGCTTATGGATTATGTTATTTCGACCATCAATGGTAACAATCAAGGAATTGCTAGACCACCGATTGATGCGAATCAATTTGAAATAAAACCAGCATTACTTCAAATGATTAGCAACAATGTGCAATATTATGGTCTGCCCAATGAAAACCCGAATTCTCATATTGCAAACTTTTTGGAAGTTTGTAATACCTTCAAAATGCCCAATGTTCCTGATGAAGCAGTTAAACTTCACTTATTTCCATTTACACTCAGTGATAAAGTGAAAGTTTGGTTGAATTCATTACCCCCAAATTCAATCACTACCTGGAACCAATTAGCCCAAGCCTTTCTGACTAAATATTTCCCTTTAGCAAAAACCGCAAGACTCATTAAAGAAATCACTTCCTTTACCCAGAAAGATAGTGAATCCTTGTACGAAGCCTGGGAATGTTATAAGGAACTTCAATGAGTTTGTCCTCATCATGGTTTACCACAGAATGTTATTCTGCAAACTTTCTACAATGGTATAAATCATGCAATAAGAGGAGCAATTAATGCTATGGTTGTGGGATCACTTATGAAGAAAACTAGTCAAGAAGCTTTTGAACTTTTGGAAGATATGGCAAGCAACAATAGTATGTGGCTAGTGGAAAGAGCACAAGTAAGTATTACTAATTCTACTCATTCACATGCTACATCTTCATCTTCTAGTTTGGTTAAAAAGGTCAATGAATTAGATTCTATTTCTATTATGCAAGCACAAATATCTACTTTATCTGACCAAATAGATAACATGCATATAAGTAAAAATAATCCTTTGACATGTGAAAATTGTGGTCAAATTGGATATACATCTTTTGAGTGTAACTTTAATCCATGTGTAGGGGAGCAATTAAGTTATGTTCAAAGTCAAAGGAATTCTTATGGCAATAATGGGAATAACTACAGAAATTCTAATTGGAAATATGGTGATAATCAACCAAAGAATTACCAGAGTACTGATAGAATATGGCAGTTAACAAGTAAGATAGACAAGTTTCTAGAAGGAGTTTGTAATAAGCAATTAGAGTCGGACGAATGTTACAAAAAGCTAGAGAATAAGATGGATCAAATGTTGAAAAATCAATCATCATCTATTTCTAATTTGGAAATACAAGTTAGTCAATTAGCAAGTGCTATTCCATCTAGAGGAAAAGGCCATTTACCTAGTAACACAAAAGAAAATCCTAAGGAAAATGTGCATCCTATAGCCCTTCGAAGTGGTAAATTACTAGATAAATCAAATCCTTCGGGTATAATTGCTAATGATGTTGTTGAAGTACCGGATGAATATCTGAGTAGATCTAATAACAGTGCAGGAGCGGATGAACAACCTGAATCCGAAAAGGTTAATCCCCCTCAACCACCATTTTCACAAAGAATGAAGAAGAAAAAGGAGGATAAACAGTTCGTTGATTTCATTAACAAACTTAAAGGTCCAGAAATAAATATTTCATTTATTGAAGCCATAACTCAGATTCCTAACTATGGTAAGTTTATCAAAGAACTTTTATCTCGAAAACGTAGTTTAGAAGGAAAATCAAAGGTATTTTTAACTGAAGATTGTAGTAAAATAATAACTGCTACAATGCCCACTAAACTAAAAGATCCAGGAAGTTTCACAATCCCATGTAAACTTGGAAACATTTCTTTTCCAAAATGTTTATGTGATCTTGGGGCTAGTATAAATCTTATGCCTTTATC
>CATIWQ010122132.1:0-17886 GCA_949673415.1 Euphorbia schlechtendalii | reverse complement strand
ATAAATGTTACTAAATATTAAAGATTTTAAGTAAACAATGCAATTATATTTAAAATTTAAACATATTTTAACTTTTTTTATATTTTTTCTATTAATTTAATAAAAAAATTAATAACAAATAAAATATTCATGGGCTTGGACCAGGCTTGGGAATGACCTTGTTAGCCCGGCCCGAGCCCGAAATTCTAAAGTACGGGCTTGGGTCGGGCTTGGGTTAACGTTTTTTGTAAAAAGCCCGCCAAGCCCGGCCCGAACCCGGCCCGGCCCGGCCCGCCCGACGAATAGGTCTATTCTCAACCAACACCCTCCATTCATATCCTAGGTAATACTCTCATAAATCCAAAGTTATCGCAAACGCATTAGGATTAAAATTTATTTGACGGTTCTATCAAATTTAATTGGATAAAATAAGGAAAAATCAATGACTATAATGAATACTTCTTCTGACGAAAACATGAACTGTATATATGTGTTTCAATGCCTGGTTTTTGTACGAAAATAACCATGACTTTTGATCTAAAAAACATGACTTTTCATGTATTTCATAAAATATGTAGAAAGCAGGAGAATAACAAATTCAAAATGTTTGTATTTCAATTATTGTTGCTACAGTAAAATGTACCAATTTGTGGTATTGAAATTTTATAGACATATTTTTTTTCCAGATATACAAATTGATATTAAGAAATATTAACCATTTTATTATTATTTATGTTGAGAGTGGGATTACTAAGCAACATATTTGTTTATCATTTGACTTTTATTTTTGTCAAATCTGTATTAAATTTGCGAATTTGAGAAATAACATGTATGAAACCCCTTTATACTTTTTTCTCATGATTTTGACAAGCTAAAAAAAAGAAAATATCTGAACGCAATTTGACATACATTTCTAAATATAGAATGATCATTTAGCACAAAATGACAATATAAAGTGAATAGTGACCTCATATTAACTATTTTTGTTTTGCATATAGTTGAACAGTTTCTTCTATATGATCGACATGAGTTTTGGGGCCAAATTTCCAGTGAAATTTAGAGAATATTTGGCCGTTGAGAAAATTTAACGGCAATTTGATCCTTTTTACTTTCATTACAATCCTGAAGTATTTATATTTGTCACTACAGTAATTATTCTTTTAAAAACATATTTCGAAAAGATTCACTACGTTTCATTTACATATCGGAATACTGTGACTACGCATTCATTTTGTTGGTTTTTGCGTTATTGTTGTTAAACTAGAGGAAGTTTAAGAGCTAAAAACATTTTACTTTTAAGTCAACAAACTCTATTAAGGTTTGTTGTTTACGTTCCTTAGGTCTCGAGCTGCATCAATTTTCATACGAGTTCGGTAAAATGGACGAACATTTCAAAATCCAACTCAAATCTCCCATATAGAAATTTGAACAAGAAACAATAAAAAAAAAAAAAGCATTTCACCAGAACAACACAGCAAACAACCCTGTAAAATGCAAGATGCTATTTTATAAAGTTTTCAGACCGCCACGCAAAATGTTGTTGCATACACAGACCATCATACGATTACATTCCAAACAAACAACACACATGACTCGATATTTTATTCAGTAAGACAAAGAGTTTGCTTAGTATTACAACAAAGCCAAAGCCAAAGCCAAAGCCAAAGCATTGATTTCTACATGCTGAAACAGCTTGTGCCTTAAATGCTGGGCCTAATGTTGAGGCGAGACGCTATCTTCTGCCCCAACGATTTATCGCACTGCAAAAAGAGATTTTCAGGAACAAGACCCTACCCATTAATTTTACAAATGCACCGAGTGGAAAGTGAAATTATACCTGACCGAAGTACGAGATCCAAATAGTACGAATCTCGTGTGTGACGCGAGGGTCGGATAAGCCATCAACGATTCGGCAGATGAAACGTTCTTGCCTGCAAACAAAAGCATTTACCCAAAGTATTAAAATTTCACACAATCTTTATTTTCATTGGAAGATCAACAAAAGGGAGCTGAGGGTTTGCGGTTTTACCTGTCGGGATCAAAAGACCTGAATCTCTCCCCAGGTTGCTTGAAATTGTTCTCCTTCGGAATAACACACTGCAATAATCAACAAATTTATAAGTTAAAACACAATGCATATATGAAAGGCTTGTAAATTCCCGAATGACCTGTAAAACAAACCTTTTCACGCTTCCCGCTGCAGACCGCAGAAGGCATGGGATGTGGCTCAGAATGACGAACACCATCATACCTAGACGGGAAGTAGTTGACCTAAGAACAGCACGAAAGTACCCCATCAGAACAGACAAAACATGCAGCGACATAGAAAGTCGAAGTAAAATAGATACCTCCTCGTCTCTGTGCATGAAATTCATGAAACCGTCATGGTGATTATTGTGATGAGCACACTTGGGAGCATTAACAGGCAGCTGAAGGTAATTTGGTCCAAGTCGGTGCCTCTGAGTATCAGAGTAGGAAAAGATTCTAGTTTGGAGTAACTTGTCGTGCGAATAATTAACACCAGGCACGACAATACCAGGGCAGAAAGCAAGCATCTCGTTTTCAGCGAAGAAGTTATCGATGTTCTTATTCAAGACCATGCGGCCAACAGGCTGCAATGGCAGGACATCCTCAGGCCAGGTCTTGGTCACATCGAGTGGGTCAAAGTCAAACCGGTCTTCATGGTCGGAATCCATGATCTGGATGTAAAGTTTCCATTCGGGATAGTTTCCTGCAGCGATCGAGTCGTACAGGTCCTTAGTAGCGTGGCTATGGTTGGATCCTCCAACCTTAACCGCCTCGTCATCCAACAAGCATTTCACACCACATGTGGGTTTCCAGTGGAATTTCACGTAGTGGACTTTTCCAGCCTTGTTGATCAGAGTGTAAGTGTTGACACCCGAGCCGTCCATGTGCCTGTAATCTTGCGGAATGCCCAAATCATCGAAGAGGAAGGTCAACATATGACAGCTCTCGGGGACATGAGACAAGAAGTCGAAGATCCTCCATGTCTCCTGAATGTGGGACTTAGGGTTTGGCTTAAAAGCGTGAACCAAATCCGGGAATTTCATTCCATCACGGATGAAAAAGACGGGGAAATTGTTCCCCACCAGGTCAAAATTACCCTGAAAAAATAAAAACAGAAACATAAGATGACACAAATTTAGGAATTTTTTGTGGAGACATGTATGAAATCCTAACCTCTCTGGTGTAGAACTTGACGGCAAAACCTCGAGGGTCCCGCAGGGTTTCGGGGCTGCCTCGCTCATGAACCACAGTTGAGAAACGCACAATGACAGGTGTCTGGACTCCAGGGCCTCGGAGGAAATCGGCACATGTAAGGTGAGAGATATCATGGGTGACCTCGAAGAAACCTTTTGCACTAGCTCCCCTAGCATGGACAACTCGTTCTGGAATCCGCTCTCTATCGAAATTAGCGAGTTTCTCGGTCAAATGATAGTCCTCAAGCAGGATTGGGCCTGTACAAGCAAGACAAATATGTAATTTTAGTCACAATCTCCATATTTTTTTCCTTCGCTGAAGAACTCTAGTTAAAATTCCTCAAGAATAACCGTATTATTGTCAAGGACCATTTCAAATGCACAAGTTCATCGATCAACTCAACAAGGCACGTGAAATAGTAAATTGTAACAATAGCAAGTATCTCTCACCCTTTAAGCTAGAACATCACCCCATACTATACAGGCAGTGTATATTTATTTTCCAAGGTTAATGTATCAACAACTTTTGTCCAAAAAACATGGCACAAACAATAGTTATTCAATATAAAACCTGTAATAGAACATCAACTGAGCAACATTGACAAGACCATAGCATGTATGCAACAGGGCGATGCAATTGGCATTACAAGAAATATCATCAATCACAGTTCACGTAAATATTGCACAAAAATCCCCAGAAAATCAGAGGGGAAAAGTGGAAAAAAGATGCAACCTTCATGCTTATGACTGAAACAAGAATACCTGCATCACTCGTGCAATTTCTATCACGGTAACACAATCAAAAGGGACGATCAGACCAACAGAATACAGGGAAATAATTGGAAAGAAGATGCAATCTTCATGCCTGTGATTAAGTGAAGTAAGCACATATCACTCGTGACAGAAGTATCCATTTACAGCACATTTACAGAAAAAAAACCCACTCTGAAAACCCTAATTCGACAAAGATTTCTAGCTAAATCATAACTTGAAAACCATCAAAATACACAAGCAAAGCAATAAATAAATAATTGGCAATATGATTTGTGCTGGTTAAATACACAATTAAGTAAAGATAATACCTCTAGGGCCAACAGTCAAGGAGGAGTTGTTGTTCCAAACTGGAGCACCATAATTGGTCGTCCAAAAGGGGGCATCGAAACCGCTTGACGGGCGATTCTGTAATCATAAACACAAAACCAATAGTCAGAACCTTAGCAAATCAATTGATCAAATACCAATACGAATACAAATTTAAATCAATATCAACAAGAAACCCAAGAAATAAGCAAGAGGGGATTATAGAATTACCTTGTAAGGATCCATAGCTGAAAAGAAAATTGATTGTTCACCGAGAAAGGGGGAACCCTAAAAAACACCCAATTAATGGATTGCGGAAAAACCAATAAAAGCTGCCAACTTTACCTATGGGTATTTATAAAAAAACTCGGGGGTTATGATAACGATGGTTATCCACGCAAGAATTTAGAAACGGTTAGCTTAAGGTCTCGCCAATTTTTACGGATTTTCTTTTTATCGCGATATTTCTCTATTTCTTTGACCTCACTAATTAAACCAAAAAATTAATGAAAAACACTTATATAATTGGAAAAGATAAACCTACCGTAATGGATACATTATTTACTCGTACTATCTCTCTTATGAGTTAGAGTTTCGAATTCTCACGTGATCGAAGTAAAATGAAACAATGTATGACTCGTTTTACTATGTTTTACAATTTACAAAATCTGTTCAAAAACATTTTTATGATTTAACCGTGTACATTAAAATCATTTGTGTTTAATGTTGTTTTAATTTTTTCCACGTGAATTTTCAATATATGGTGGATTGGCATACTATAGTTGCAAAACACCGTGTTTGAATGACATCTTCAAAATGATAATTTGTATTATTGTAAATAAGCATGATGCAGGATGTTATACAATAGAATAACTAAGTTTCTATAGAAATTAAAGTACAAGATATGGAGTAATATACAATTATAAGGATCTCTGTGACTATCTATTTATTTGATCTCAATTGGTGTCAATTTCTATATTTTTTACTTTTAAATTATAGTGTATTCATCTTGTAAGTTCAATCTCATGTGATGTGTATAATAAGTGTTTTCACTATTTTTGTAGAGATTAAGATGACTTGTCATCCAATCTTCAAATTAAACAATAAAATATAGGTACATGCATACCTCAAAAAAAATAAGGCTGTCGATTACAAACATTATACTAAAGTTTTTTCTCTCACTTAATATTGGGATTAAATAATTTTTGGGGTATGTTTTATACCTAATTGATCTTTTGATGTCTGACCTATTGAAATTGCCTATTTGGTGTATGACGTATTCAACTTTGGCTTATTTGGTATCTAACATATCAAATTTTAATATGATAACATAAAAGACAATTGAGGATCGGTAATTCTATGCATGATCAACGAAACATACCTATTCTCAAAATGACAATATAGTAATTTCATGTTTTTGTGTCGTTAGATAGACACTTTATGTATTAAAATTAAATAGATCATGCACTAAATAGGCATATAGTGAATACGTTAAGTACCCAATAAGTAAAAAGTGAATACGTCATACGCCAAATAAGCAATTTCATTAGGTTAGGTACTAAAAGGGTATTTGAGGTATAGAACAGACCCTAAAAAGGTATTTAATCCCTTAATTTTGATTTTAATCGAAACGGTTCCTTGCAAAGAGTTTGTGCCATGGTTAAAAACAAATGGCTGCCATGAGATGAATTTCAACCCCACAACTAACACACTTAAGTGTAAGATTTTGGATACTTTATAGTTTATACTTTGTTGTTGTGGTCACGAAATTTCAGAGTTACTCAAGTCATTTGTTTGTTTATCTTTTGGTTTGCGTATAGTTTTGCGAATTTAATGGTATAGTTGATTCATTTTTTCACTATTTTTCCTCACGTTATGTTGATATGCAGTGAAATAGTTTTTTTTTTAAAAAAAACTTTTTATATAAATGTTCGATGCAAATAAAAATTATATACATGTATATATACACACATATTGTAAACAGTAATTTTAACTTGTAATAGAAATCGTAATTGATGCATTGATATCCATGCTTAAACTAGTAATTGAGTTTGATAATTTATAAAGGTGTTTTACTCACCTTCATATAGTAATTGCTATGTTTTATATTCATGTTTAATTTTATTTGTTTAGTTTAAACAATTTATTTAAGAAACATGAAAATTTGAAAAGATTAGATTTCGTACTCAAAATCTCGTACCTTTACTTTAATACATGTACCAATTAAATTGTTCGTACTTTAAATAATTTGTAATACCATAATTATATTGGCGATAAATAGGGAAGCCAACAATATTTAAACGAGGTGGTGAATATATATAGGACCCACTCATGATATCATGGTTAATTAATGGTGAGAAATTCAAGAAAATATATAATATAATTAAAAACGTCATGTTCATTGTTTCCTTATCCTAGTTTTTTTGAGTTTTAATAAAAAAGCATCATCACAGCTTGATCTACATGACATGAACCACTCATTTTTTGCCACGTAATTAATACAAACTTTGAGACGTGTGCCCGTTTCCGAAGTTCTTTCTTTGTTATAGATTTTTTTATTGACATATTTTATTTTTGATTTTGAGGAGATAATTTGATTATTTTGTAGATAAAATTGTGATGTAGGGTTATAACTTTCAAGAATACTTATCAAAATAATTGATTAATCATATTATTTTTTAATAATGAATGAAGTCCATTGATTATAGAATAACTAGCTCTGTTCAAAGTTTAACAAAAAATTTATTATTGAATTTAAGGTGATTTATTGAAAAAATGACTGTTTTACAAATTCATTTGATATTTCGAATTAATATATTTAGTTTTAATAGTTTAAGATATTACTTTAAAGTTTTAGTTAAATTTATAATAATGGTTGAAATATATAGCCATATTTTTTTATGATTTCAACATTTAAATTTCAAAATTGTCTCTACATCAATTGTGTTTTTCTGAATTTCAAATGTGCTTAGCAGCTCAATTATAGTAAAAGGGGTTATAATAAGCCCAGTTATGGTCTTCTCTCATGGGTCGGGTATGGACACTCATATTTTCACCAAGCTCAGCACAAGTTCGTTAAAATCTGAAATTTTATGTGTCGAACTTGACCTTTACGTAAATAATCAAACCCCATCGGACAAATAATAATTTTATTTGTTATATATTTAAGTATTTATATATAAAATTGAATAATTATTTAAAGTTTTACATTTTATCTTATTAAATTTTTATACTTGATTACAATAAATTATACTTAATATTAAGGACTTTTTGTAAATAATGCAATCACATGAATTTTTTGATATATTTTTGTCTATTTTGTTAAATTTTTTCCATTTAATTTAATAAAAATTTAAAATATTGTAAGCTGAAATCCAAAATTTTAAAGTATAGACTTGAATTGATGTTTTAAGTCAAAATGTTTGACAAACAAATCTATAAGTGGTGTGGCGCAAGATTAATTATTTTGTGCTTTGCATACCTATGGAAAATGTGAAAATATGTTGCAGTGATGTTTTTGAGTTTGAATTAATAATGGTTGTTATTTAGTTGTATAATATAAAGTAGTTGAAATGAAATTATTTCTTCTCTCATCAAAAGTTGTCGGTAGACTAAACGCAAGAGTTTATTAATGAAATATTATATTTATTAAAATGTTTATTATGATTATGAAGCATCTTCTTTAACATTATGATACTTATTTTTCTTTAATAATAATGTGTTCTTCCAAAATAGAAGACCAGATATTTATTTAATCTAATGAGTTATAATTTTTAATGGTGTCTATGTTTTTATCACTTTAGATTAAATTTTAAGCAACTCGACAATTGATAATACATAACGAAAGTTATTTTTGTGAAAAATGAAGTTACCACCAAAACCCCATTTAACAATAATATTTTTTCTTTTTTTGCACATCAAAATCATTTAAAGGAAAATAACTTTTTCATAACTTTATAATTTATAGCTTTAATTGCTAATGACTGATTGCTTATAAATGGGCTTAAGCTCTGTAAACAAATAACTGGGCTATCATTGGCCCAACTTAATAAACCTCACCCATATACAAGAATGGTAAGTTTCTAAAAAAAAATAGATTTGCAATTTTAAAGTTATACACTCCTAGTAAAATGCATGAAGGTGCTAAGGTGTTTGACTAACCCTCTAGAAAATTATGATCAAGGCAGTCAAACGAGATAATGCAATTATTTGATCAAGTTATATTACAACTTACAGATTGGTTTCCAAATGATTAGATTTGAGATATAGGAATCCAGAAGAATTCTTCAAAGCCTCTAGCAAAAGAAAAAGAATGATTGATTACAATGTGTTTCAAAATTTGTCATATTAAAAAGTGTTAAAGCTTCAAATATTCTATTAGGGAAAAAGAAGGTATACCTGAAGACACTGGCAGAGGAAGGTGTGGCCGCTGCCCCACCAGATGCCGGAAACCTTCAAGTATGCCATTTTTTATGGACTGGTGAACTGTAGAGTTTTGATGAAATTTATGTTATTCGAAATATCTATTCTGCCATGTTTTTTGAGTTATCTACTAGTAGTTTAGAAGAGTTCAGAGTCTTTAAACTTGAATATTCCAACTTTTTTTAAAGATAAAAAAGGGACGATTTGGCTGTTTGGTACAAATGTTACTTGATTTCATACCTATTTGATTTCTCTGTGTTTTTCAAGCACCCAATTCAAACAACAGTACAACAGATAAACATATAGATATACTTCAATGCACAATGAAAGCATACACAACCAGCAGTTTATTTAATAAAACTTCATCTTATAAAAAAAGATGAAGCTTAATTAAGTTCTTTTTTCTTCTTTATTTTACAACAAAGCAAAGCAAATTAAAGCAAGAAACAAAGATTAATTTGCGCTTGTATCATCTTCTTCATCGTCAGCACCTTCACAGAAGCTCCATTTTTCACCACATAATTATATATAGCTCATATATATAATTACACATTACTGTCTCCATATCATATGTTTGGCCTCACATTCAGACGAGAAGCAAGCTTCTGTCCCAGAGTATGGTCACACTGTAACAACAAATGAATCCTCAATTAATCAAAATCATTAACCCTCTAATTAATCAGTCTACGTACCAAAATTTGAGATTAATTACCTGAGCCCACCAAGAAACCCAAATAGCCCGAATCTCTTGGGAGATTCTTGGTTCAGACAAGGCATTCGCCAATCTGCAGAGGAATCTCTCTTGTCTGTCTGGTGCCCAGGATCTATACCTCTCTCCTGGTTGCTTGAAATTGCATTCCTTTGGAATCACACACTGCAATAGTATTTCATATTCTAATTATTAGTCTTATTCATCAGCAAAACCCTGTTTGGTTCGTGGAATAGAATTATTTCGTTCTAGCAAACATACCTTTTCGCGCCTCCCACCGCTAATTATAGCGCTAGGAATGGGAACTTTCTCAGCAGGGCTGCACGGAGCATATCTCGATTGGTTGTAATCCACCTGATCATCAACCGCGTTACTAAAAAATTTTCTAGTATAATCCCGGACTAAATTAACCGTCGAAAAAAAATGAGCATACATACCTCTTCATCTCTATGCACGAAATTCATAGCACCATCATAATGGTTGTTGTGATAAGGGCACTTTGGGGCGTTCACGGGTAGCATCTTGTAATTAGGTCCTAAACGGTGTCGTTGAGTGTCAGCATAGGCAAACAACCTAAGCTGAAACAACTTGTCATTGGAGTAGTAAATCCCGGGAACAACAAGACCCGGGTCAAATGCCAACATCTCATTCTCGGCGAACCAGTTGTCTATGTTGCGGTTCAAAACCATCCTCCCGATTTCTTGCAACGGGAACATATCCTCGGGCCAGATCTTGGTCATGTCAAGCGGGTCAAAGTCAAACTTGTCTTCGTCAGCCGGGTCCATTGTCTGAATAAACAACTTCCACTCGGGGTAGTTCCCCGCGGCTATCGAGTCATACAAATCTTGCGTCGCGTGGCTGTGGTTCGCGCCACCGATTCTCTTAGCTTCATCGTCCGTGAGAGACTTAACACCACAAGTTGGCTTCCAATGCCATTTCACATATGTAACTTTTCCAGCTTTGTTGATTAAAGTGTAGGTGTGAACACCAAATCCTTCCATGTGCCTATTTTAGTTTCGTACGGTGAGTGGACGATGTTTTAAATATTGTACGATACATGTATGATACATGACACCCGAATTGAATTTTACCTGTAATCTTGCGGAATGCCAACATCGTCAAAGAACCAGGCAAAGGTGCTCAAGCTTTCGGGATGATGGGACAAGAAATCAAAGATTCTCCAATATTCTTGGATGTGCGATTTGGGGTTCGGCTTGAATGCGTGAACCACGTCCGGAAATTTTATTCCGTCACGGATAAAGAACACGGGAAAATTGTTTCCAACGATGTCGAAGTTGCCCTAGTGAAAAAACAATGAACATTATAGTTAATACACCATAACTATAAAGTACAACAAGAGTAGTATGGTCTAGGTCACCTCTCTGGTGTAAAACTTAGTAGCGAAACCACGAGGATCCCTGAGAGTTTCGGGGCTACCACGCTCGTGGATGACAGTGGAGAAACGAACAATCGTCGGAGTCTGAACTCCGGGAGCTCGGAGGAAATCGGCACAGGTAAGGTGAGTGATGTCTTGGGTGACCTCAAAGAAACCCTTAGCACTCATTCCCCTTGCGTGGACTACACGCTCCGGTATCCTCTCCCGGGTGAAGTTGGCTAGTTTTTCTATTGCGTGATAGTCCTCCAACAGTATTGGCCCTGTATGAGTTGCAAAATATATTAATACATTGATATTAAATAGTAATTAGTTCATACAGTATACGTATACTATTATTCCGGGGTTCGTAAGTGATTATCAAACTCGGATGTATTGTCGTTCTAGGGCAATTTTTCCAGTCATTTTCATGAAGGTAAGTGCTTGTATGCTAACAATCAGCTATCAATCTTAATCGAGACCTAAAATTTATTACATATTTCGCCATTTTTCCTTGTATAATTTTGCTCTGGTTTTGTTCATTATATTCCATACAACTTTTGGTTTTATCATCAAATTAATCATTCAATCTGTGTGATTCTGAAGATACAGATTTGAGTCACAACATAGAAATTTTTTAAAAAATTAAGATTTTTTTTATTAAAAGATTTTTCAACTCAATTGAAACATTATGCAAGTATTTCTACTAGTAAAACTTGTAAATTGAACGACTGAGATTAGTCAGCCCAAAGAAAATTAAGATTTTTTTTTAAATTAAGATTTTTTTTTATTAGAAGATTTTTCAACTCAATTGAAACATTATGCAAGTATTTCTACTAGTAACACTTAAAGAAAATCCCAATAATAATAAGGGAAATACAAGTGAATACCATATTTGAATAAAATATTTTTTCTCTTACAATAATGGAATAATATTTTTGTTTTACTCATTTATTAAATTTTGATTTTTTCTTTAACTAACTTTTCACATTCCTCGTTAGAAACGTCTTTTTTTCTTCTTCCTTGTCTCTGTTCTTTTTCGATTTTGCTCTCTTTGTCCTTATTCATGCTATCTCTCTCTTCAAGTGGCGTTTTCATCTCATCAGTTCGATCGTGATTTTTCATCAGATTTTGATTTCATCGAGTTTGTTCTTATTGCGTGTTTTTTGATTTGCTATTTTCTGATTCTTTTCATCTTATTTCTTTTTTTCTAGATTTCGGATCACAATTTGAGTTTTCGATTTAGATTTGCGATTGAGTTTTCTATTTTGAATCGCAATTGAATTGAATTTTCATTTTTCTTCTTTTTTTTCCAGATTACGTTTTGTTTTTTTTATCTTTTTTTACCTGGTATAATGGCTATAATATTATTCAAATTCGATATTTGAAATAGGGTTCCGTGCATAGTATTGTATAGTAACCTGCATAGTGGACAACGGCTTTCAACCATCAAATTCAACATTGCATAGTAGTCACATAGAGTATTTGACGGCTACCAATGCATCAATTTTCAAAACTCCCCTTTTATGCGTAAATTTTACGAATGAGACACTGCCTCGTTAAAAATCTTACCAAGGAAAAACCCAGTGGGACAAAAACCTTAGTTAAGGGAAAAAAGTACAGCCCTATTTGCAAGTTGACTGAAGATCCTTAAGACGACGCATTCCGATGTTATAAACCAGTTTCTTGAAAGTTGAGGAAGGTAAAACTTTAAGAATTTTCAGTTAACTTGCGAATAAGGGGAGTAAACACTGTACTCTTTTTCGCTTAACTAAAATTTTTGTCACACTGAATTTTCCTTGGTAAGATTTTTAAAAAGGCAATGTCTCATTCGTAAAATTTACGCATCAGGGGGAGTGTTGAAAATTGATGCATTGTAACCGCCAAATACTCTGTGTGACTACTATGCAATGTTGAATTTGATGCGTTGAAAGTCACCATCCACTATAAGGTTACTATACAACACTATGCGGCGGGACCCTATGTTTCAAATATCGAATTTGAATAATATTATAGCTATTATACCAGAAATACTATACCCGGTATAATAGTCAACATAACACCAGAAATACTATACCCGGTATAATAGTCAACATAACAAAAAATATAAGAAAAATATTCAAAACATTGAAGATAATGAAAATTTTAAGATCTAGTTTGAAATTTCATATTCGAACAATGTAATAAACATTGTACCTCGTATATTATACCTGGTATAATAGCTGTTATACCCGAAATTGATGGTTATTTTTATGTTCACGTTTTTTGAAAAATCAAAACTTAAAATCACCTTTTTTGAAAAATCGAACTTAAAATGATATTTGTGAAATTATATCATGACATGCTCTAAAATTATTTGATTTTTTCTGGAATTTCCACGATAGTTATTTTTACCTTGTTTTTTTTGCTTTATTTAATTTGTCTTCTACATCTTTTGTTCTTTTCTTTTACCTTGGATCTATTATTTGAACCAGTTGATACCAATCTAGCTCTTGATCTACTAGACCAATTGAATAAAAAAGCATATGGTATTTTTGAAAAATTAAAAATGTAGTTTAGAATAATATATACCATATAATTGGTAGTTTATTTGGCGTGTGGAAATCACGTGCTTAATTTATGTCGTTCTCATCTTTTATATCACAAACAATTTAGAATTTATTCATGGTGTAATATACATATCTCCCGATCTATAATAATTTTCACTAATCTGCAATTTTAATTTAAGATCAAGATTCTAGATCTTACATATTTTAATTTGCTTAAGATTCATCTTAATTTTTTCAATTATTATGATAATCTGACTAATTAAAGACATTAAGTGGTTGATAGAAAATGTAAAATCTGGACTAAAAAAGTATAGAAAAAATAAATAAAAAAATACCTCTGGGACCAACGGTCAAGACAGAATTGTTGTTGGGGACAGGAGCACCACCGTTTGTTGTCCAGAATGGGGTATCATTTGCACTCGACGGTCGGAACTTCATCATAAAATAATTACACAAATCTATCAGTTTTTCCAGACCCAGATTTATTGGTTTCACTAAAAAAGTACATCATATTACATATCAAAATTTTATATACGTATGAGGTTTCTTTGGAGTTTTGTCTCAAGAGATTCAGATACTACGAATTAAGGTAAAATACTTGATAAAAAAAGTATTTATAACAGACAATTAAAGATTAGTCTGATCCACTAAAAATACTCTGGAACAAAGGCAAGCATTTACAAAAAAAACTATGGATTTTTATATTGATGCTTTTTGTTTAAATTCTAAAATTTTATTTTCATGGTCAACATAAACAAATCTTCATTGATCTCTCTGATTATTCACTAAGATCTTAATTAATAATTTTAAATGGTCTGATCTGCAGCATAAAAACACATGCATGCAGTTTCTTAAATAATTTAATTTGAATTTGTAAACAAAAAAAATTCTCAAAAACATATGTAGTGGTCCAGGCAGAGGAAATCAAACCGGTGTTAATTTTGTAATACTAGTGGCTACAATATCATATAAGAAACTTGTGTCAAATATAGGATAAATTGTGCAAGATCTAAACGATTCTAATACCGTATTAGAGCAGAGTGATCTCATTTATGTAAAATATGAAGAGAAAATGATCAAAAATGAAAATGAAAATAAATACAGAAATAGTACCTTGTAGGGATCCATGGGTAGATAGAGAAGAAGAGAAAGAAGTGAGGAGTGGGGAGTGATTTAGAAGGGGTCTGAGTTGGGTTTTATTTATAGAAAATATTGAGCCTCCATTTTTGAATATTAATTTGATCATTCATTTACGATACGTATGTACATTAATTGTTTTTATTGGTCCTGTATATCCATGTCTGTTCTTATCCATCTCTAGTAAATTTTTAGATATTTTTTCCCAAATTTACTGTTCTCGGTTAGATCAGTACGTACGGACCTTTGAGTGAATCTTGTTTTATAATTACATTGGCATGACAAACCATCTTATTTACTTGACACATATCATTTTATACTATCAGATACATAGATCTTACATCGAAGTACAGAAAACGAATGTGACACCATAATAATAAAATATTTTAATTAATGCATACACGTTTTACGGAAAAGAGACACCGAGCAGAACTCAAATCCATAAGTCTCGTAATTTATAAATCAGATAATCAAGTATTTTTGATAATTTTTTTTTAACTTAAAAGTCAAAAATAAGACAGAAGTTAAAAGTAAATCAGACTTACTTCGTAAAAAAGTAACTTATAAGACATAAGTGACTTTTTGATAAGTTACGAGAAACACCTCTTAAATTTAAATACAAACTAACTCATAAATAAAAAAGTGCTATATCCTTGAAAGACATTTTTAAGTTAAAAGTTTAAAATGAGAAGTTTTGATAAACACCCCCTTACTTTTAACTTCTGTTTTATTTTTAATTAAGTTAAAAAAAAGTTTTCATACACACTTCATTAGTTATGAGTTGCTATTGTTTGTAGATGATTAGCAACGTTTTAAACAATAAACTAATCTGTATAGACTTTAATCTTCAAGAAATTATTGCTTCTTTGAAAAAAAATTGACGAATGGTATTTTTATTTTTATTTTATTAGTGAAATTATTTCTTTTTGTTGTTTATAATAATTCATTTTAATAATAAGCATGACTTGCGGTGCCAATCTTATATTTTGTTACAGTAAATATAGAAAAAGTTGAAGGTTTAGTTTCTCTTTTACTTTTTTCATGTGGAATCCAAGATATATTTAAATTTTTTTATAAAACATCCAAAATAAATTCAATAATTAGGACTATACACGTAGCCACTTTGGGCATGCACAATTATTACTCTTGTTACATATTGAATACAAAGTGATATATTTTTTGAGAATCTAAAAAATATGAGATTTTAAATTCAAATCTCATAAGCAATAAAATTGATAAAAATAATTTTGTTTAAAAATGTGTAAAGAATAAGTATGAATGCTGATTACTGTATTTGTTATGCATCATCTGTGAGAAAAATTACTTTGAAAATAGAAAAATAGAGAGCTTAATTCATGGAGTTGTACATGTGAATCAGCACTATTAATTGAAGGGGACAAAATGGCAACGTCACATTGGAAGAGTAAAAGGAAAACAATAATTGAGGATGCCGTTTACCCTAAATTATTTTTGTCATGATATTTTTGTTCTCTAGTTCAAGAATTATTGCCTACATTACAACCCACTTACAATCCATCCGCAAACATTTCTATCACTGCTTATTTATTAATATTTCGAGGATATTTACAGATTTACAAAATAAAACTACTTTATTTCTACTTTCACAAAAGAGAATCATATTTTATACTTTTACACACAAAAATATTTATGACTTTTTTGTGTTAAAAAAGTTTTTATACTTTTATATTTACATATTCATTTTATCAAACAAATTGTCCTATACAAGGTATAAGAAATTTGAACGATGATTTTTGCGGGTATTACAAAAGTAATTGTGAAATCAATAAAAAATAAGTTGTATAAAAGTTTCATATCACTCTTATATATGGCATAAGAGGTCTTATATTAGTTTAAAGCCTTCATAAAAAGGCAGAAAAAAACCGGTTTAAGAAGTCCTATACCAGGTATAAGAAAAAGTAGTCATGCTAGAAAAAATAGTTTTTCTATAAAAGTGCAAATATGACCTTGCTTTATATAAAAATAAAAAATATTTTTGTAATGTATTTCCCTTAATTTAACGGTCATTGTTCATTAGAAATTCCAAGATACTATATTGTTTTTTGTTATCAAAAATTTCGAAGTACAAGAGTCTTGAATTATGGTTCAACTTCAAACAAGAAAATTTAAGTAAATGATATATTTGTAGGTTCGACATTCATCCAAATACTCAAAACCGTGGGTTTATAGATTTCTTTTAGATAACATTCATTTATTTTGTTAGTTTTGTTGTGAGATTTTCAACGCATCATTGCCCGCAAATATATTGTTGTTGTAAGATAACTCATTAACAATATGATAATTTTAAATAAATATAAATTTCGTTAGGTATATCAATAAAGTCTAAAATTGTGTAAACGAAGGTCAAATAAAAATTTGAATAAAAATTTCAAATTTCACGGACAAATGACATGACTCTCAAATTTTCTTTCTGTTGTGACTGGAGCTTCAATTCTTCAAAAAAAATTTTGGTGCAAAGCTCAAGTATATTCAATGATCAAATTGAGTAGTTATTCTGTTACTATTATTTATTTTTCAGTATTATGACGTATTTTATACCAGTTTTATTAATTATGTGATTAGAACTCATAACCGACATTTTTAAAATTCTCTAAGAGATTGTGTTTTTCTAAAAAAAAGATAAAAGAGTGTTTATAAAGCATATAAAAAATGCGTCCTAAATTGTTAAGAAACCAAAAAAAAAAATATTGAGTTTGAAGAGAGTATGGTAGCCACGAGGCAGTCGAGAGTGCTGTCACGGGCCTTCTGTACCACTAGTTTGTATTGCAGCAAATGGAAGAAGCAAAATTCAAGCCATGTGCCTTTGTACTTTAAAATATATTTTCTCCAATGAAATATTATCCGATAAGATTCTCTTACCTTCTAATATCCAATCTCTTCCTTTTTTTTATTAATATATTTGGATTAGTATGAGACATGAATTATGGTGCATTATTGCTATAATACATTTATTAATATTAAATTACATATAATCCAATTCTTAGAGTTTAAGTACTGATATCAAGGTCCATTAAAGATCTCAAGACTCATTTAAGGTTTTAAGGTCCATTAAAGTATACCTCAGCGTGAACACGCGCCGATACCCCATCAGCATAACATCAAGCCGAGGTACTGTATAGCACACTAAAGGCTTTCGGCGTTACCCACCGCTTGTAAGCTAAGACACCATCATCAGAACCCACGCCAACACCAGCGCACTCCTTCTCTCTCCTCTGTCGCATTAAATGCATTATCGACTGGCAGAGATGAATCATTTAATGCTCCGACGGCGGACAAGACCCCCAAGCGGCTTGCCACACGTGTACCTCTTACAGATGGGTCCCACACATCATCATTACATGCAATCCTATAAATAGCAAGACAATCTCCCACTGTAGA
>CATIWQ010122125.1:0-30019 GCA_949673415.1 Euphorbia schlechtendalii | reverse complement strand
CATTTCCGTTTATATAAACATTATGCATTGAAATTTTGAGTTGACTGCCTAACCTAGTAGCTCATTTGTTGGAATCTAATGTGGGTTTGAGAATTACGTGACCTGCAAATCCATGTAGTATGACCTTTTTGTAGTCAATTTAGGAGTTTTTTTGGGTAAATAGTCAATTGGGGAGTATAGTAGACTAAGCTATATAAAAGAAGATTATTATTCATAGGAACGCGCTCGAATAATTACACTCAAGTTAAACATTTTGCTAGTAGTTGTGATAATAAAGCTGCAGTTTCTCTATGAAAACCCTCAATACTGTTCGAACTTCGTATACTAATGGAAGAAAGAAATGTCATTGTCACAATAATTCAGTTTGACATAAATTAGCTGTAATCGAGGTAAAGAAAAAGAGATCACAGTTTTCAACTTCAAATTTAAATCAATTTTGAAATGTTTACATTTTCTGCCAATCATAGAACATGATAAACCAAACAAATTTTTAGAATAATTGGGTGATGCTAGATGTCATGCACATTTGTCATTTGAGGTAATTATTGAGACACCAACCATATGAACTACCAAATTATGACAAAATTACCAAACTTCACAGTAATTTCGCCAATTTATTCATTTCGTAATGCAATATTACTTTAAATCATTGCTACTTTCCTTCTACAGGAAGTGATCTGGGTTTCCTACTATACAATACATTTTATTCTCACTGAATTAATTTATAAATTAATTAAGTATGTTGTTGGTTGAAAGTGGATTTCTTTCACGACATATGCATAAATAATTGTAGAATCTAGTACCAACATGCTTAAACATCATCCAAATCATGACAAAATAGTCTGGATTGACTTTGTCTGGTATAGCCAATCGGTTCTATGTCAACAAACTAAAGTACTAAAGTACTAAAAAAAGTTTTAGTTTTTTTTATTAACAATGGGTAAGGAAATAAATTTTGACAAATTTTCTATCAAAGTTTAGCATTTTTTAGTGAACCATATTACATAATATATTAAAATTTTAATGATTATTTTTTCTCAATTGCTTTTAATTATCCTTTTTACAAATAATATATATAAATACATTGCACAATAATTTATTTTTTGATAAATTTATCATTTTATTCTTTTAACCATTAAATCGAGTTATATAGGAAAATATGTGATTCTTACTATGTTAAAATAAAACATGACTTTAATTTATTTTTAAATTATTTATTACAATTTAACTAAATCACTTTAGGAGCTCTTTTTCAATAAAAATAAAAGACTTAATGCATCTACACCCTCCTGAACTTGTTCAAAAAGAGCTGTTGCCACCCTGAACTTTGAAATGTGACAAATAGCCCCCTGTACTTGTCTAAAACGCGTTACTTTACCCCCTCGTAAAAATATTAGCTTCAAGAACAAAAAGATGAAAATGACGGGCCAAGAATCGATACAATATTACAATTAATTGAAGGAAATATTTAGAATAGAGATGAAGTTTTGAAGAAGACGAAGAATATATATTAAGGATTTTGAATGGTAAGAATTAGAATATTAGGAATTTTTTTTATTCATAATCTATTCTATCAGCATACTTCATGAGCATGTATTTTGATGATCATCCACGTAGCAAACCAGGTTAGCACAAAGGGGTAAAATGACTCGTTTTAGACAGGTACAGGGGCTATCTGTCACATTTCAAATTTCAGGGTGGTAACGATCCTTTTTGAACAAGTTTAGGGAAGTGTAGATGTATTAAGCCAAAATAAAATAAGAAATAACTAACTCAGTCATCCAGCAACGACGACTACAAAGTAGACTGAACTTAACTACTAAGATTTAAGAAATCTTCTGAAATCTTTTGTTTTTTATTTATTAATTTTTTTTGTTGGTAAAAGTTTTTTATTTATTAATAATAAGCAATTTTTTATTTGATTTCTACGATAAAACATAGCCAGGCTCTGCAAATACTGCAGTGATATTGCTTTTACATGGAAACAAACAAAAAAATAACGAATTTTAAAAATTGGAGAGACAAACAGACCCCAGTTTAAACCTTTTCTTCAATCAATAAAGCGTTTCGCTTTCAAAAGATTGTCTATTCTATGGATAGCGCGTGAAGAACAGCCCCCTTCACTTTCAATAATGCCGTTTCCTTTTCCTTTTCTTTCAATTTTACTCTTTCCAGGGAAATTTTCACATAATTAAGCAACTGGGTGTCAGTTGATCACTCAAAAATCCCACATTCTGTCTCTTTTAATCAGTCTCTAATACTTCCTATTTAATAATCGACTTTCCTTTTTCAATTCTCTCTATATATTTCAAAAATCTCTGCTTTATACTCTCTGTTTGTACGTATAAACACTAAAGTTTATTCCTTTACTCGGTTTCTGTTTGTTTGTCGAGAAAATACCAAAGCAATGGAGTGTGTGGTTACTTTGTTGGTTTTTGCGTTAATGGCTTCTATTTCTGTTGCTGATTTTGGCTTCGGTGATCTTCAGACTGATACTCGAGACGGTATTAAGGCCTTTGATTTTATTTTCTTTTCCAAAGGATACTGCTTTAAGTTGCTTAACATTCGATTTTGTTATGGTTCAGTGGAGGCGATGAATGGGTTGTTTATTTCTTTGAATTTTCCTCCCTTGAATGGATGGGTTGCTATTGGTGGGGACCCTTGTCTAGAACAATGGGAAGGTGTTAGCTGCGTCATCCACAACATTACCTCATTGTATGTTCAACCACTCTTTTTTTTATTTTTAATTTGAGTTGTGTTTTGTAATAAAGATTTCACCTTTACAGGAAACTGAGTGACATGAATTTAGGAGGAACTTTGGACTACAGCCTGGGGCTTTTTGCATCTATCATTGATATGTAAAGTTCTATTTCATTGTTTGTATAGTTATATGAACTGACTGCAGTGGTATAGTTTGTTCAGATTAATCATGTTTCACTTGCTTGAATTTTATCGATTAGTGAATTTTGGATAGTGATTTGGGGTTTGGGATGATACAGTTTTTATCAGTTGGTGAATTTTGGTGTTGATGACAAAGTTCTGATCTTTAACAAGTTTAATTTGATGGGTTTTATACTTTTATATAATTTGTGATTTCCGTGAGGGGTTTTTGATGTCTTTATCATTACATTGATTAGCAAGTATAGTTGTATTTCATTGTTGGTGTAGTTTTCGAAATTGCTCACGTGTAGTATGCACAGATTCATCTTGTTTTAGTTGTTTGAATCTTGTTTGTCGATTTTGATTAGTGGTTTCTGATGTTTGATTACAAAAAAGTATTGTTTGCGATCAATAAATCAGTTTTAACTCTTTAATACCTTGTTTAGTGGTCATAATTTGTCATCTGGGTTGATTACATTTATGGGCAAATCAAGTGTTCATACTACTTTATAACAAATTGATCACTATTTTCTGTTTTCTGATGCAGAGATCTAAGCAACAATCATATAGGAGGGACTATTCCATCTGAGCTACCACCAACCTTGTTGAACTTGTATGTGATTCTCAAACTTTTTTCTAATAATCTTAATTTGTTTAAGCAATTTTCTGTATATAGATGTTGAGGTTGTTTTAGTTCCCAAATTAGTTGCATTTCAATGGAAACTGTTCTTATTTGTCACACTATCTTGTTCTTGTTTTTCTTAGGTCACTGAAGAACAATAATTTTAGCCAAGGAATACCCGATGCCTTTGAACGATTGACAAGCTTGATATCTTTGTATTAATCTTTAACTTTACGCTGAAAATAAAATATTTTACTTATTACTTTAGAGTTATGTTGTAATCATGTATCATCCTGCAGGGATCTTTCGGGTAACAATTTAAGTGGCCAGATGCCTCCATCGTTCGGAAATTTGTCATCTTTAAACTCATTGTGAGGAATTTAGCTATATTTTTTTGTCTAATTTCCATATATCTAGTATTTTGATGAGCTCAAGATATATATGGTTGTATAATATTGCAGGCATTTGCAGAACAATACACTTACTGGTGTCCTTGATGTTTTACAAGATCTACCTCTTCTAGATTTGTACTTTTCGAACTTCCTTCTTTCCGTATTTCATGATGATTCTTTTGCAAAGCATTTTTTCCATTCTCGAACTGCTTTTGAAAGCTGATATTTGTCCTTTTTTTTTTTACCTAGGAATGTCGAAAACAATGAATTTTCAGGCCCCATTCCAGCAAACCTGCTCACGATTCCAAATTTCAGGTGAACATTTATGTGTGTGCACTTCCTTTTTCTCTCTTTGGGGTATTTATTTTTTTTCCTTCACTTTCAACCTCCATTTGTAACGATCGATGGTTCTTTGCAGAAAAAACGGCAACCCATTCAATACGACTATAATCCCTTCTTCTCCTCCATTATCAGCCATGCCGCCATTCACTGCCATAGCTCCAAAGTCCGCAGAAACACCGGACAAGCCAGGGCACTCGCCCCCTGCTACCGAAACGCAAAAACATGAAAATATAGGGACCCCTTTTTCGAGAAAGGGAGTTATAGTTGGTGTTTTCGCCGGGGTGATAATACTCCTAATATCAGTGTTGTGCCTATCATTTGTCTTCATCAAAAAAAGAAACAATAAGGCAGATGCTGAGAGCCGCGACGTGGAGAAGCCAAAGCCGACTAATGTTATAGCGGAGAAAGGTAACTTTTTTATCATCCATTTGTAAACTTTGATCTTATATTTTTGCGTAATGTATTCATACTGGCATTTTGAGCATTTTCAGAAGATAAAGTGCTAACTCTCCAAGAAGCGGATAACAAAAAACCGGAGGTCCGAGAAAAACAGGAGATGGATTTGACGAGAATGTCCCCCCAGTCTATGGATGCAAATTTTAGTCCTCTACAACCTCCGCCACGACCTTTGGTCAACAAAGTAATCAGCAACTCAGTTGTGCATGCTGAACTATGTTCTAGAAGTTCTTCGATCAAGAGTTTGAAGCCCGCAAGTTCTGTAAAGGTTTTCAACATCGCAACACTTCAGCAGTATACTAATAGTTTTTCCGAGGAAAACTTGTTAGGAAAAGGCACATTTGGCAGCGTCTACAAGGCCGAGCTTCCTGATGGAAAGGTAATATCAAGATCAAGATTGAAATTAAGATTTTGTTTGACTGACTGATTCCTGAGGTTGAAGTTTTCGGTTTCTTTCATTAGTTATTGGCAGTGAAGAAGTTGAACAACATGGCAACGAGGCAACAAACTGACGATGAATTCCTTGAGCTGGTTTCATCGGTCTCTAAACTCCGCCACGTGAATATTGTTGAACTTGTGGGTTATTGTAACGAACATGGTCAACGGCTACTTGTTCACGAGTATTGCGAGATGGGGACGCTTCACGATGCTCTGCATGTTGATAATGAGATCCATAGTAAGCTTACGTGGCATATTCGTGTTCGCCTTGCACTTGGAGCTGCTACAGCCTTGCAGTGAGTAATCGTTGTTGTCTTTAAAACATAAATCCCTCTTTTTTTTCGTTTTCTCGTAGTCAAACCTTGTTGTCGTTGTGTTTGGTAAGGTATTTGCACGAAGTTTGTCAGCCGCCTGTGATGCATCAGAATTTTAGATCCGGGAATATTCTTCTTGATGATAAACTCGCTGCCTGCATCTCCGATTGTGGATTGGCCCATCTACTATCGTCCGGGCATGCAAGCGAGGTAATAAGCTCTCCAAGTTATTGTGTTTGAAATAGGCAATTCATCAGTAGGTAAAAACCCACTTCTCCTGAACTTTCAAAGTAACCCCGTAACTCCCTTAGCTTTATAAAGTGCACCACTTTGTTCATTTAACGTCACATGCCAGCTTTTGATTGAAGAGAGAAAATTGAAAAAATCACATCTTTGAAAAGTCAAATCTACAAGAAACTGACACGTGAAAGTGCACCACTTTGCTCATTTAACGTCACATGTTAGCTTTTGATTGGAGAGAGAAAATTTGAAAAATCGCATCTTTGAAAAGTCAAACAAGTGGTGCATCATTTGAAAGTTGGGAGAGCTACGGGGTCACTTTGAAAGTTCTGGGGGCGTTATGTTTTTTGGGACTAATTTGAGTAACTACTGATGCATTAAGCTGTTTGAAATATATACTTCATGATCGGAAATCGGGGTTTTCAGTTGGCAGGACGTCTCCTGAGTTCGAACGGCTATGCTGCTCCCGAGTTTGAGTTGGGGAGTTATACTTGCAAGAGCGACATCTATAGTTTCGGAGTTGTGATGCTCGAACTCCTCACCGGAAAGAAGTCATATGACAAGTTAGTAAATTTTTGATAGTCTAAATACTTTTTAAGGCATTTTCTATGTAACGATCTCAATTCGGTATGTCATACTTGTATAGGTCGCGTAATAGATGGGAGCAATCTCTAGTTCGATGGGCGATTCCTCGCCTTCACGATATCGATTCACTGTCGGGAATGGTTGACCCATCTTTAAACGGAGCATACACAGCAAAGGCTTTGTCACGCTTTGCTGACATTATAGCCCGATGCGTGCAAGTAAGTCTCTTTTAAGTCAACATCTTGGCTCGTTTTTCTACGATAAAATGCCATTTTTTCGTCACATTGATGTCTTATTGTTATCCACAGTCGGAACCCAAGTTCAGGCCAGCGATGTCTGAAATCGTCCAGGATCTTCTACACATGATATGAAAGAAAATCCTTGGCAGGTTTGTTGAAGATAAACTGGTAAGGTTTCTTGGTAGTTTTGAAAAATGTGAGAAGGCAGAAATATTGTCTTTGGATGTAGAAATTATATTTATTGTAGGAATTTTTTTCAATTCTTTGCTTATCATGTGTTTATATATAAGTTATTTTGCTGCCAATGTAAATAATTGTCTTGTTGATGCGTCTTTTTTTTTTTTTAGCAACTACAAGGAAAATATGTTTGCTAAGAAACTTGATTCCGCTATTATAAGAAATTCGATTTATATATTACTTGAATCAAATTGTTTTATCTATTATAAAAATCAAATTGATACAATTTATTTCATTCTGGACTACATGATATTAACTGGCATTCCTTCAACTAAATTAATTTCTTTATCGATTTTTCACTTTTTTAAACAAACTCATTATTATTAAGGGAAAACTTGAAAAACATGTAATGCGATTTCATTCATTTTAAAAAATATGCCTTGTAATGAAACCGTTAGTTAAAAAAAAAAAAGAAGAAAGAAAACTATATATTTTTTTCTTGTTAGGACCGGGCCTGCTGGTATATACACTAATAACAAAGCCATTAAGCATAGGATCCCAATATAGGCTTCAGGATAAGAATATGGATGCAAATAAAATTTAAGCAATATACAAGTGTATCAAGATTTAGCAATAGGGCTTATCAGATTGGTAAGACAAATTGACAAAAATTTATTTCCAAATTCTACAGAAAAAGAAATAATAAAATAAAAAATGAAATAACTTATCGTTACTGTATCAACCCCATACATTTTATTTGAAGTTAATGAATATTCCATAAGCAAACAAGAGAAACTAAGATAGCAATGGGATAGACACACGTTCAATTACCTTCGGGAGAAATAAAATCAGAACTACTCATTCAAATGCTAGGATTCAAATCTTCTATCCCCGCTACTCTGTCCCCAACCCCGTTCCCCATTCAATATATGACATGTGTCCCATCTTTTTATCTTTTTCAGTTACTTACAATTTTAAAATAATTTTTTCATTACCACATGTATAATTCATGCACACATGGGATACATTAAGTGGGAGACAGGGTTGGGGATAGAGTAGTGGGGATAGAAGATTTAAATCCAATTGCTAAGAGTCATTTCAATACAAGTGGACTAGAAAACTTCGTCAAATCTGCATAATGCCTCAGAAATAACAGAAACGGATTGAAAAAATGCCACAAGGAAACGGATCAAGTGTACCGGCCAACTATCAAAGGACAATATTGTTCAATCATTAATCCGAACTGAATTATAAGGTAAACCATGGGTGTCATTCGCGGCCATGACTTCAGAAGCCTTTAGCGCGATTTTGTAGCAGCTTCTGATATGACATTCTTACATTCTTGTTCACAACATTGAACATTTCCTCATGGAAAGTTCAATGTACGGATTTTAAGTTCAAGAGTGCACAAGCACCGTTGAAAAACAAATGGGTTAATTCTCGACCATTGAATATTTTTTGCCGCATCTCAATCATCCATTTTATAAGTAGATGGATTGTCGACTTGAAATTTTTAAGAAACGCAAATGGATAAAATATTAATTATGAGATTTTTTTACGGCTCCCTCCATCTACTAAATATAGTCATTTTAGAATGTCTCTTTTTATTGTCATTTTGTATTTTCAATGTGCTTTTTCTCTAAGATTTCCAGTCCTACCCCTATTAATTTGTTCAACTATCAACATAACCATATTTTAATCTCCAATAACAAGATGAGAAGACTATAGGTTTCAATATTTAAACATATTAATGAAGTCTTGGAAATAGAGTAGGACATTTATGAAAGGGTAAATTAGTAAATCAACTCATTCGGTTTATTGTTATCTTAAAATCTGTGAATTAGTTAAAACGACAATGTTTAGTAGACGGGGGAGTATATTTCAACCATCCATCTTTATAGTTACATGGATTGTCAACTTGGATTTTTTATGAAACACAATAAGGTAAATTCTCAACTATCGGATTCTTATTATTACATTTCAATCATTCATCTTTAAAGTCGCATGGATTGACAGTTTCGATTTTTATAATAAACACAAATAGGTAAATTCTCAACCATAGAAATTTTTTATGGCATCTCAACCATCAATCTTTGAAGAGACACAAATGCATAAATTTTCTACTATCAAAATTTTTCACTACATTTCTATCATCCATGAATCCCATTTAAATATGATCCGACTTGTACAACCACGAGTTACAAAGACGGTAATTCTGTATTTTTCTGGATACTAAGGGCTGAGATTTAGGTTAGTTTCCTGAGAGAAAATACTTGTTCATTCTCTTCGGATTACTTTGCACAAGAAAACATGAATATTTCTTAAAAGTTTATTGAGAATTTTATCTTATTTATAATATATTCACGTCTTTTAAAAAAGGTTTAAATTGTCCTTTTCAGTTTTTTTTCTAATTGAGAAATCAACAATTATTGTGTGCAACAACCAACATCAGTCCTATTTCCCAGCTCCTAAATAAATAAAAGTCGGTGTGAAAGGTCAATCGTGAATGGCATACATATTTTAATTATTAATCTAAATTAAGCATATTATTAAAAAGAAATCTAAAGTAAGGAAACATACATATGCAGTCACCTACTTGCAAAGCAACATCCATTTAATTAAAGACTCTTTAATTTATCCTCTAATATGTTTTTTTAATTCGTGATTTTCTCCAACCTTTTTTTGAGCTATTTTAACTCTGTGAAAAAAAAATAGAACTGGCTGTTCTTGTTATAATGGTTAATTTGTTTTCCGAATACTCTGGATTATTTAAAAATGTATTAAATATGATTAAAGCTTTGTTGTCAGTTTTTTATATATGTATTGAGTTTGTAAGAAAATGATATATGAATTTATTAATGATTCATCAAGATAGTTAATATATACCATTTTATTTCTTAAAGTAAACAATACCTTTTTTTAGGTTGGATGAGAGTCAAAGCTTGTCTAACTTCCATTGTTTAGTTAATTTACTGACCAGATTGGGTTTACTGTTAAACCCTCACAAGTCATAACAAGGAAATCCTTGTTTTAGTTATTTTTCCAAATACTCAGAATTATTCAAAATTGTATTAAATATAAAAGAAGTCGGTTTTTTTTATATATGCATTTAGTTTGTAAAAAAAATGAGAATTATATATGGATTTATTAATGATTCATAAAAATTCTTAATATATACCATTATATTTCGTAAAACAAACGGAACCCTTTTTATGTTGGATCAGAGTCATTATAGAGCTTGTCTAACATTGATTGTTGAGTTAATTTTCTGACCAGATTGGGTTTACTATTAAACCATCACAAGTCATAAAAAAGAGAATCATTGTCCTGGTTATTTTTTCAGTATACGGTATGAAAAAAATTAGTAATTTATTGAAACATGCATTGAATTTTGATATTACACTCTAACAAAAAATGAGAAGTGTTAAAAAAACGGGTTTTGGGAAAAGTTAATGTTATTTTGAATGGAAAATTCAGATAATCTTTTCTTAACACATAAAATTAACAGTTGATCTGAATTTAAGTACCGTACAAAATAACACGACATTAAAGAGACTGTTTGCTAATTGGGGGGCCTTGCAAGCAAAAAAATATGTGCTAACGAAATGAATAATGCAAATTTCTAAAAGCCAGTCCAAGTGGCGTAGGATACTTGGTAAAACGAGAGGCATGTGAAAACTTGTGATGGAGCACAATCTCCTTCACAATTTATAATTTGCTTTCAGGAAAATAATACTACTGGCCATGTCCAAGTGTACCTTTTTATTGGATTGTGATTTGAATTAAGACATTCCTCCTTTGCCCTACAATGATTGCCAATTGGGGCCTTACAAGCAAAAAATGTGCAGCAAAATTATTGGTGCATTTTTTTAAAAGCCAATCCAAATGGCATAGGAATCGTGGTGAAAGTAGAGGCATGTGGAGGTAGACCGGTTTTGGGTTCATGGTCGGACTTTTTATTAAAAACATAACCAATCTAAATTCAGTCAGCATATATAGAATTTTGGGTATGATACGGACATACGAGCTCGTACACAATCCTGAATCATGATCCGTACAATTTTTTTTTTTAATTTATGGATGGACTAAGTAGAGAAGAAGATAAATTTTATGTAAATATATGCATAAATCTTACATATAATTTTATTATCTACTTTAATTCTTTAATACATAGTAGAGTCAAGTTTAAAATACAATCTAAATAAAAGAAAATATGGTAAACAAAATTATTATTTTACAAGTCAAATTTGGATTCGACACGATTTATTAATATAAAAACCAAGTACAATCCATAAACTTTGAGATTTTAAGAGGTTCTTATCCAACTAAGCTTTACAAAGAAATGAATGTCTAAATAATATTGATTAAGACGATCTCAAACTGTGTAGATGATACTCGTACTTGGGACATATCTTTGTAAAAGCTTGTTATGGAGCACAATCTCCTTCACAACTTTACATTTTCTGTTACCTCCTTTTTTATAAGAGGTCGAGACTTATACCGAGATGTTCTTCCTTTTCAACTTACATTTCTTTTAAGGAAAATAAAGGCCTAATGCATTTGGAACCCCTTCAAGTTGTCCCTAAACTCCGGATTCCCCCCTGAACTTTGAAATGTTCTCAATGGCCCCCTGAACTTGTCTAAACATTCTCAATTCTCCCCTAAACTCATCTAAAATATTCTCAATTTCCCCCTGAACTTTGAAATGTTCTCAATGCCCACTGAACTTGTCTAAACGTACTCCAACACCTCTCAATCCAACATTGCAAGTTGCGTTAGTGGACCAACAAATATGAGCGCATTAATGAAAAAAATTAAAAACGTTTAGACAAGTTCAGGGGGCATTGAGAACGTTTAAAAAATTATCTTCATCTATTAAATAACTGAATTGAGGGGGTGATGGAGAGCGGTTTAAACAAGTTCAGGGGAAAATTGAGAACGATTAGACAAGTTCATGGGGGCATTGAAAACATTTCAAAGTTCAGGGGAGAATTGAGAACTTTTAAACAAGTTCAGAAGGAAATTGAGAACGTTTAGATAAGTTCAGGGGGGATTAAGAACACTTCAAAATTCAGAGGAGCATTTGGAATTTAAGAACAATTTGAGGAATTGTAAATGCATAAGGCGGAAAATAAATAAAATTGAAGGGCATGACCATGTACATGTTGTCTATCCATCTTTTCAACTTGCATTTCTTTTAAGGAAAATAAATAAATAAATTTGAAGGGCATGACCATGTACATGTTGTCTATCTTTTTAGTATTAAAAAATGGGATTATGATTTGTGAATTAGGACATTCCCATTTGCCCGACAATTCGGTTGCCATTCCATCCACCCGCACCCTATCAAATTATAGCTTTCCCACCTCCCTCACCACATTTTCCTTTTTTGACCTTTCTTTTAATTTCCATTTACATTGCTTTGTAAGGCTATGAAATTTTATACCCACGGGCTTAACTCGCGAACCTAGTACATTAAAATAAAGTACGTTACTTTCATTTTTCACTAATTTTTCTTATAGAAATGAATGTGACATCATAATGGTGACTAAAAACGGTGTTTAATATGGATCCAATTTTCACTTTAGTGTTTTGAGTTTTTATTAATGGAGCATTATCTTAATTTTTTCGTAAAGTTCTTTATAACCTTGATCCGATTTCATTAGATGCTGCCCCGTTTAGTGATTGAAAACAAAGTTTATTTTCTTTTTCTAAGAACAAAGGGAGATAATTAAGTGTTTGGTGGGATATATAATATATTTAAAGGTTGCTTTTAACTATAGATTTGGGTGTTTTTTGAAACCACACCAAAATTCAACTTTTCAAAGTTCATTCTGAAATTTGCATTATTATATCCTAATTAATACTTTGTATAAAAGGTACATAATCTTTTAATTAATTAAAAATTTGCTCGTTTTAATCATTTTACATATCTAACATCAATTTGTAAATCATGTTTTTACCAAAAACTAAATATAAATCAATTGATAATAATACAACAAACCACTACAATAAACAATAATAACAAATCACAATAATAAACAGTACCGGAAACAACAAACAAAAACAGTTTTACCAAACATGGCCGCTACGTTCTTTTCAATTTCAATTTGATATACCAAGCTGAGCCTGTTTCATTATAAATGTATAATTATGAATGGTTGGATTAAACTGAATGAAATTTAAAAATGCATGCCTTTATTGTAAAATTCTTTTGTGTTTCTTATCTCAAAAATAAATTTTATATGGTCACTCTATAAAAAGTTGAGGCTCGTAATAAAAAAACCATAATGGCAGTTTGATGAGATTTTCGGACTAATGTGTTCATATTGTTAATTAATAGATTAAGCGTATGGATCGTTTGATTGGCAGAATAAAATAGAATGAAATAGAATAAAAAAAAATATGAAAAAACATTAAATATGATACATGAGCCCGACGACGGAGAGAATAGTTCTTTCTGGTTATTATAGGAATCCCGGAATAATTATTCTTTTTTGAAATAAAAAAAATAACTATTTTGTAATTTCCATGAAAATTGGTAAGAGTTTTTCCTCCGATATTTATCATTTTGACTTTTTTACATTCATTTTCTATTCTATTCCGTCAATTAAACGAGTGTTTATTGCAATTTGGAATGAGATAATTATTATTGTTATTTTCGCAAAGGTTGAAAATAAGAAATACAAAATTGATTTGATTGGCCCCAAAGATGGGAAAGAACAAACAAGACATGCCAAGCACTTAGATTATGCTTGTACCAAGCTGTATTAATTTAAAAATATCAAACTACAAATTTCATTCTCTGTCACTCTCCATTATTGAATTAAAGTAATTAAGCCCAACATGGCTTTTTTTCATAATTCTCATGCCTTGTTAATTTACAAACTCGGGTGTAAATTTTTTTTAATTGCTTTCTTAAAATTTTAAGTTTTCTTGTGTTTTGTTTGCTGTTATGCTTACTGTTAGCAATTACTAGCTAACATAATTTTGTGGTTGCTGACATTTTTAGTATTTCGAATAGTAAAAATTACGTAACCAAACCCTTAAAATCTATTCTTCAATTACGAAAATTTAAAAGCAATTGTTCAACATGTTCACAAATGTGCCTAAATCATATCTGCTGGTCTACCTATTGGAGGGCACATATTTCACAATCCGATTCCAGGAATGTTGTCTTTCATTTTTTGTGATAAAAAACGACGTTTAGTTCCTGCGTAGCCTTTAGGCATGATCTTTTATTATAAAAAAAAACATACTTTTAAGCTATTGAGAATTAAACTGAATTGTGAGGAAAAGTAATGAAGTTAGCAGTTGATGATAGGAGAAAAATAATAATCAGGCAGATGTTAAATGGTAGCTTTCATATCTAAATATATTAGAAACGATTACGGAATCACTTAACAAGTAGCCCATGTGCATTAGTTATATACCAGAAAATATTAATCTCTAAGCAAATGTCTCTTTCTACTTTATTACTAAACTCACTTAAATAATTAATTAAATACTCATCCTCGTAACTGTATCAACCAACAATAAAACATATACTATTGAATAAGTAATTTTCTAAAGAATCTACTATGCTGTTATTTTACCAAATCTTATTAATATAAATCAACCTTTCAGTAATCGAAATTCTAATCATCCACCGGTTGGTAGAATTCTTTTTATTTTTTTACGTAATTAAGATATGCCAACCATGAAATGTGAAAACCATCCCATTAGTTTCTTAAATGGGATATAATCATTTGAAATAAGAAAAATATATGATGTTTTTTATTTTATATGCATTAAATAAATAATATTTAAATTCCAACTATATAAATTAATAACCTCTTACCCCGAATACAAAGACATTAAAAAAATGAATTCACCTCGATTTTGAGTTACCCTGAAACTTATTCATACCATATACAGGCCCGGCCTTAGTGAAGAGGAAAACTAAACCTGGACTTAGGATCCCAAGATACAAGGGGCTCCATAAATTATAGGGATATTATATTAATCCTAACTAATCAAAGTTCCGTTGTTTTCTTTATTTTTTTAATGGAAATCAGAATAGTTAATATTGTTAATTGACATAATTATGGTAAATTAAGTTGTTGATTGATTTGCCACAAATTAGCTTCCTTTAGTCCAAATAGAATTAGCTCTGTTTATTCCTATATATGGTTGTACTAACTTGATTGTTTAACTGCATTCTATAGTCTACAATGCTCGCAAATTATCATATTAGAAATCTAACATGAATTTTGATTTTGATCTTAGTTCTAACATCTATTCTCATTTTTTGCACGAGACCTCTTCAATATTTCTTAATATTGACTACAAAATTTGGTGATATTCTTCCATTATAGTTTATTTTTTAAATATTTATTTATTCTTCTATATCATATTTTTTTGTAATGTCTACAAAGAATTATGAATCAAGATACGAAAAAAGAAGAAAAAGAAAAAAGTAGAAGAATTGGTTCAATCTCAAAAGGGTGCACTTGATAAATTCTTTAAAAGTGATATGCCTAATTTTTATTGGAAAAAACGTGTCACAACTTGATTATATGATTTTGATTAATAGTTTTGCATCTCGAAAAAGCATGGAAAATTAGTGTCATTTAGTTATAACATTATAATCATATATACTTTTCGCTTAGAGCCTCAAATTTCGTAAGATCGGCTCTGACCATATATTTTAAGTTACCTAGCATGAAGTGTTTTGAACAAGAAAAAGTAAATAAAAAGAATGTGTACAAAAATATATATATATATATATATATATATAATAATTAGATTAAATTGAACTGTACTTATATCAATTGAAAAACATAAATTAAATGAGTTCTCAAAGCATATGATATTAGCGGCAAATTTTTTTATGTACTAGATTATATTGTTATCATTGTTTTGTGTAGTAAGTAAGCATACATATAGTATTGTTATTGTCTAATTTTTGTACGAATATTGTTCTTATAATTTAAAATGATTTCAACCACAGCTAGGCAATGGGTTTTACGTCCACATAATTTTAAAATATGTGAAGACAAAATAAATAAAACTGAAACGAATGCAAAGGGTATTTTAGGAAACAAAGTAAAATGGATGGATCAGTCAAATCACAGTCTTAAATCCGATTCAGCTGTTCATCGTTGTAATTTATTCATATAATCAAACTGAATTACGCGTCGGCTCTCGTTTTTCCAGCAGAGATTTCAGCTAAATTAACAAACAATCTGATTCTTCCTTGTGTTTAACCTGTACTCGAATCCAATCCGTTGCTTTTACCTTTAGATTTCTACTTTTTCGTCAAGCAGAACCGCTGAAAATCAAGCTCCTCGAGTTAACTTCTTTCTTACTTACCTTTGGATCCAGCTCTTGTCAAATTCCGTCGCCGATTTCGGCTCTTAAGCTCGTTGTTCTGGCAACCAATGGCGAAGCGTGGATATAAGTTGCGTATCCTTTTTAAAAAGTTTTTTAAACTGATTTCTTACCTAATAATGCCGAGGTTATATCAGCTTGGATTTTGTAAAATTCGGCATGTGTTTAGGGTTTACATGATTTTTCCTTCTAATTTTAGCTTTGTATGAAGTTTGATTTCTGTTTTTCCTTATCCGAAACTACAATTTCTGTTTTTTTCCTGCTTACCTTATTTATCTGTTTTTATATGTAGCCTATGAGACTACTGCTTGAGTGTTGTTGCTTGCTAAAGGAAGATTAGTTTCCTTCTTAAGTGCTGAATTCTAGCTGGAAAATGTGTTACACTGATTCCGCTTTGTTTAATTTTGTTTGGTTGTGTTCATTGGGGTTTTTGAGCAATTTAGAGTCCGATTTTTTCTTTTGCTGTACGTTTTTAGATTTGATCCACTAATCTAATACTATTTCGGAGTAATCTTTTCTCTCTTTTGTTCTGGTCAATATTTTCCGTTTGCAATTGTGTCAGCGGGTTTTTTGGTAAGTTATAAGGGAACTTTCAAATGAAGGAACAGCGAGTTCTATAATGGAATTCAGTGCTCGGCTCTTTTTTGGGTGAAAAAATGTTATGTTGTATAGTTCCTTGACTGAAATGAATGCAGAGGAATTTGTGGCTCATGAGGCCAATGTAAATTGCTTGAATATTGGGAAAAAGGCATGCAGAATGTTTGCCACTGGCGGTGATGATCACAAAGTTAATCTTTGGACAATTGGCAAACCCACTTCCTTGATGGTTAGTCGTGATTTTTATCTCTAGTTTACTTTTTCTTGCGTCTATGTAAGTATGTTGCTAGACAGCCGCAATATTTGCACCAACCAGATATCCTATCTTATTTGCCACATTCTGAGAACGGGTTTATTTTATTACTGGTGAAATTTTGTGCCATTGAGGCGGATCTGCCGATTGTTACAGCACATAGAATAAGTTTCTCTCTCTTGTGGTTCATGTGTAGAGTTTGTGTGGCCATACTAGTCCAGTTGAAGCTGTAGCTTTTGACTCTGCTGAAGTTTTGGTTCTCGCTGGCGCTTCCACAGGGGCAATCAAGCTATGGGACTTAGAAGAAGTAAAAAGTAAGCTGTTTGACTTGATTGAGCTAAAAGTTTTGAATAGGAAAGTTCAATAGATTTGCTATTTATGTTGCATCTTTCTGATATTAAAATAAGGAGAGGGATAGACCTTGCGATGATAATTCATTTAACCTTACATCTGAATCAGTATATCTTAATTTAATTTGAAAATTTGAGTGATATTGAGTTTGTTCATACCATTTTAGTAAGTCTTGGAGAATCCAGAAATGTACTCATATTTTAATTCTTAAATTTGTAACATAGGTTTCTAGATGGTAGGTCCAACTCTGATATGTTTGTTGTTCATTAAGTGTAGTGGTACGCACTCTAACTGGACATAGATCCAACTGCACTGCTGTTGAATTTCATCCATTTGGCGAGTTCTTTGCCTCCGGTTCTGCAGACACAAATCTGAGAATATGGGATATTAGGAAGAAGGGATGCATTCATACATACAGGGGTCACACCCGAGGCATTAGTACTATCCGATTTACTCCTGATGGTCGTTGGGTTGTTTCTGGTGGATATGACAATGTTGTAAAGGTACAACTCATTTCGTCATCAACTGAAGAACACAAATGAAAAATTTTCTCTCTCTCTAAATATTCCTTTCATTTTGTTAAACAGGTTTGGGATCTTACTGCGGGAAAGCTTTTGCATGATTTTAAGTTCCATGAAGGACATATTAGATCCTTAGACTTCCATCCCCTTGAATTTCTCCTGGCCACAGGTGAACTCTTGATTTCTACATAGCTTTATCTATTCTCATTTATGTTTGAGCATGACACTTAGATGTCTAGTGAGCGTAGGTTATATAATTTTCTTCTTTGTTAGTTTGATGGCGTTTTACCAGTAATATAATATATCACCTGATGTTTTAGTATGTGATTGCTTTATATCATCCAAGCTTCTGCCTTCTTCATACTTTCCAACCTGCATGTTTTCATTAATTTCTCCGAAGCACCAAGACTGTGACTTGCTTTTTATTTTTTTCAGGTTCAGCTGACAATACTGTAAAATTCTGGGATTTGGAAACTTTTGAGTTGATTGGATCCACCAGACCTGAGGTATTTAAACTGAATTCGGGTATTATTTGAAATTGCATTAAGCATGGTTTTATATATGAGTACTGGTTTATCCCCTAGTGTTGGTTGAAGTGCGGAATGATAACGTTTGAGCATATTGATATGAAAATCCTTTTTCTTCTCGATTAGTGAGTATTCAGTTAGCCATCTGTTAATCGTTAAAAAATCATTAGAGATTCAAACATAGGTGCAAGTGACCCATTTGGTTATATCCATCGCAATAACAAATTTATTTGATGTATGTAACAGTTTGCTGGCTTTGGGTTGCTTTTCAGGACTGTTTATTTTTAGTGTTGCTGCAGTGTTTTAAGTTTTTTTTGCATCTCCTGAGCAGAATTTAGTTTCATTACCAACAAGTGTTTTTATTTCATCTTTTCAGGCCACTGGAGTGCGTGCAATGACATTCCATCCTGATGGAAGGACTCTTTTCTGTGGATTGGATGATAGCCTTAAGGTTTTAATTGTCACTCAGCATTTGTATTTATATATATACACACACAGAGTATAAATTCTCAGTTCTTAAATTGCAGGTCTATTCGTGGGAGCCTGTGATTTGCCATGACACCGTTGATGTTGGATGGTCTACACTTGGTGACCTCTGCATTCGTGAAGGAAAACTTCTGGGTTGCTCTTCCTATCGAGATTCTGTGGCAGTTTGGGTTGCCGATACGTTGGTAAATTTTTTCAAAAATTTTTGCGGGCGTTTTCATTTCATTATCTGGCTCCACTGTTTCCAGTTCATCTTTCTCCTTTCCTGAATTTCAAAACATTATTATCTGATTGTCCAATTTTCTTAAACTTTTCTCTCATTTTGCGCAGCATATTGAACCTTACAAAGTTGGTTTTGTACCAGAAGAAAGTAATTGCACTGGTAAAAGCTTTAACATCCTTAAAAGTGATTCTCCGGAAAAAGTAAGGAGTGGAAGAAGTATGTCTCCAGATTATGAGATCAAAGAAATAAAGAACATATACATTGACTGTAAGTTTGAATAGTTGTTCTATCAATAAATTTGGTGGACTAAGCCATTGATGCTTTTCAGTTGTCTTGCTGTTGATATGTGATTGCTGCATTTTCTGTAATCAAGACAATTGAACTGGTCTTATGTTTTGAGTTCATATTCAATGAAGATATTGATTGGCCTTGAAAAATGTCAATAAATTAGGAGTATCATTTACCATAATAGATGGGTACACAATTTGGTATTGTGATTCAAATTGTAGGATATCCCTGGTTTTTCTCTTATCCTTTATCGCAAGTTTTGCATGGTCATGTTGGTGGATTTTTTGTTAGTGAATCTGTATCAGGGAGCTTGTTGTGGTGTGCATATTGACCCTTTAGGGTTTGCACTCCATGTGCATAGCCAGATAGTTCAAGTTCGAAATGTGATTGTGATTATATTGAGGTAGAGAAACTTTACTTTTATTCTGCATTAGTGTGTTGTCAGGGCATAAGCTTGGCTAGTGTGCACAAGGATGGCCATTCTATATTATACTAATTTATCCTTGTGTTTATGGGTTAAAGCTGCTGGTGCAAATCTGGTTTCCTCACAAAAAGTTGGTTCTTTAAGTTCACCAAAAATAGTCCTGCCATTTGACTTGAAGGAAATCAACCATCCTACGGAAGAAAAGAAGAATACCTCAATGGAAGCAAATGCAAATCGTGTTGGTGAAACACTGAATAAAACTTCTATTGCTCCAACTATCACACCGCAGAATATTCCCGCCGAGAAGGCCTCTTCCAAATCTGAAAGAGAATCAGTTACCTTTTCACGTACAAAACCTGGTATGTTGCTGAGGCCAGCTCATGTGCGAAGGCCTTCAAATAACAGGAGTGATATTGAGAAGCTGGCAGTTGAACTTGCATCAGAAACTCTTGGCAATTGGCCTGGTGAGAAAGAGAGTGTAAAGTTTCAAATTCCAAATATATCAGAAGATGGAGTGGAGAAATCATGTGAAGAAAAAACTTCGAATATCAAGGACGTCGCCAAAAAATTTGAAATAAATCCGCCAAGAGAGGCAACCTCTATTCAGGAAAACTGTAAGTCTATATAGAGTGAATGAATTCTAAACAGTTTCTATTTCTCAGCATTTGATTTTCTTGCCTTCATATTCTTGACATGAGTTTCTGCTGGTGAACAGCAACCGTGAGAGCAGATAAGCAAACTTTAGAATTTTCGGTGACTTTTTAGCCCTTACCTGGATTCAGTAGTCGATTAACCCCTTTTCCATCAAGTGGTTTCTCTGAATCAATCAAATAGCGGGTAGTTACTATATTATTATTTTCTTTTCAGGTGATGAATCAGTTAATGGAAATAGAGGAAACGCCTCTGTGAAAATTGTTAATGGAGGTTTGTCAGTTTTCTTACCATTTGGTTTTCAGTACATCATTTATTGGCCAAAATTGATTGTCTTTTTTCCTGGGCAGTTGCCGTTGTATCAGGCAGAACACGGTCTCTGGTTGAAAGGTTTGAAAGACGAGAAAAGTTGAGCAATGAAGATCCATCAATGGATACAGCTTCTCAAACTTTACATGAAGTAAATGCCAGTCCCACCACACCGACTACTTTCACCTCACTTGTTGCTCCTGAAGCAGATAGAAAACCTCCTCTGGCACCTTGCGTGATTCCTCGTGTTATACCTGAAATAAAAAACTCACCTGCAACAGTAATTCCTCCAACTCCTAATTTTGTGCCTGAAATAGATCTATTGCCTTCTGTAGCAACTGGTCTGACCCCCCAAACTGTACCCATAATGGATGCAAAACCTTCATTATCGGCAGTTCCAAAGCCCCAAGTTATACCTGAAATCGATATAACACCTGAAATTGATATAACACCTTCAATAGCAGAAGTTACAATTCCCCAAGTTATGCCTGTAATTGATAGAACACCTTCAGTAGATGCAACCCCTCATGTTATACCAGAAACACAGACTACAGTATCTAAAATGCGATATCGAGTTACACCTCAAGCAGATAGAAAACAAGGTGCAACTACTATTGTTATCCCCCGTGTCATGTCTCGAGTTGACAGATCACCTCCTACAGCTACCAACATGGCCCGTCGTGTCAGGTCACCTCCTACAGCTAATAATGTGATTCCTCGTGTCAGATCACCTCCTACAGCTACTAATGCGACTCCTCGTGTCAGATCACCTCCTCCAGCTTCCAACATGACCCCTTGTGTTGTACGGGAGGTGCAAGTAACGCCGTCCTCGCTGGTACGTTTTTTTTCTCTTTACATGAAGATTATGGTGTAGACACAAGCTTAAATTGTCATTTCCAATGGTTCTTAAAATTCAGTATCCTAAATATTCAATTCTAGATAAGAATGGTGAGCTATCTGTATATGAGTTGTAATTATTTATGAAAGAACTTGAAAGTTTTAACAAGTTTACATTCCATGAACATTGGTGTTGTGAAAACTTGTCAAGTGGTTGGAAGATGTAACTTGCCAGCACATTATGAAAACTTGTTTTTTCTCTCAACGCAATTTCTGTATTTAAGGAAAAACATACATCTGTAATCAGAAGTTTGACTTTCAAAATCAGTTAATGAGTTCACTGTGTGCTTATGATTTCATCCTTGATCAACAAAATTTGCTAAGTTCTTTGTCTTTGGTGAGACAGGAGGAGGAGCCACAGATTTCTGGAGCATTTATGGATATTAGTGAAAATATAATGCAAACTCATGATGCATTCTCAAGCACACTTAAATCCCGATTAACAAAGTTACAGGTAAGTGTTTCTAGTTAAATATGCATATAGTATAGTAAGTGTTTCCTGTGACTTGCATTGGAATGCTGGATCAAGTTTACCATTTGACTTTTATGTAACCTCTTGAGCCTGCAAGCTGGCACCCCTATAACTATGAATTTCTAGTCATATTTTCAGTTATATATGTTGCAATGCTTCTGACATTGTATCTATCTTCAGTGAAGTTGTAGTCATATTTTCTGTTTATTGATTCCATTGTATGGCTTAGTTCTTACCTCTCTTTCAATTCGCCTGCTTTGCCCTCTTAAGGTGTATATAACTGAGTACGTAGTACTATTTGCTTCATCCTGTAGGTGGTTAGACATTTTTGGGAACGTGGCGACATTAAAGGTGCTTTAAATGCCCTGAGGAAATTGCCAGATCATTCTGTGGGTATTTTGAGAATAGTTTCTGGCTTGCATTTGAAGGTTGAAACTGTAACGAATCATTCATGTTGCTGTAAAATTACTTGCTGCAGGTACAAGCTGATGTAATCAGTGTTGTCATGGAGAAATTGGAGATTTTTACGTTAGATTTATTCTCTTGCTTACTTCCTGTGCTTGTTGGCTTACTAGATAGCAAGACGGAAAGGTATTACATGAACTTTCATTTCTGAGATTTTTGGGTGATCAAAAGTTGTTATGTTGCGCCATCTTATGCAATCCTTCACTTACAACCTGCAACCATGACAATTTCAAGAACTGACATTTATTGTTGGCATGTTTTCCTAGCGACTTAGCTTCATGGCTAACATGTAAATTTCAAACACAGACGTATTCTGTAAAATTTTAATTAATTTCTTTTAATTTGTTGAAACATCATGAGGTGCAAGGTGTATTTTTCTAGAAGACACAAGCTTTATGCTAGTCTGATCTTAGTTTGTTGGGGTTGAGCAGAGACAGATAATAACTTATATGAAAGGGGCAGGATTTACAAAACTTCAGAACATTTCAAAGTCGTTGGGCTCATAACGTGGCTTTAAAATTGACTTGAATTACAGGCACACAAATATTTCACTGGAGATGCTACTTAAGCTTGTAGCTGTGTTTGGCACAGTAGTATCTTCGACTGTTTCAGCTCCTCGAGTTGTTGGCGTTGATCTCCATGCAGAGGAAAGGTTGTGATAACTGAAATTCACATGAATATTTGGTTGGCTTCATAAAAAGCGGCACCAATTGTTTAATTGCTGTATGGTTACAATGCAGGCTAGAATGCTGCAAGCAGTGCTTTGTACAGCTGCAAATTGTTAAGCAAATGCTTCCAGCACTTATAAAGTAAGCACCTAACTTGAGTATTTTCTCAATCATCCGCATGAAGATGAACAAATTATAATGATGCACTTGTCTTCTCGGAAATTTGCTGCAGGAGAGGTGGTCTGCTGGCCAAATCCGCTATGGAGTTAAATCTCGTTCTTCAAGATTTATAATCAACGCTGACATTTCCAGCTCAACCCTCGGCTTTCACCTTACGTGACTACCAAAGACACGTGACCCAAATTACCAGCCAATGTCAGCTTCAAGATCTAGAGGCAATGAATGGATGAGCTGATTGTTGAAACGCCCTTAACAGAAACAGTCCAATGCTACTTTGAAATGTGAGTTGATATGCATCTATTTTTCCTTCACTTCTGCATATCGGCATTATTACCAGATATAATGATGCAGTTAACCCTACTAAAGTATTGCCTTGCCTTCCATCTAATTAAGTTGAGCCAATTGGGTTTTTTTTTGTTTAGATGTCATCCAATCGGTTTTGACTGAAATTTGAGAATATGTGGATTAAGTAGTTCTGATAAAATCACAATGTGAATCAGCAGCCAAACAATTGCACTTTTATGATTTTGCAGCTCAATTGAGTTGAACTCTTCTCTCGCTGTGCTTTTTGCACTTGTAAATCCAATTCAGCAAAACAACCATATATATCAACATTTAATTCATTTTGTTATTGTTAATATATGATGGCATCCTCTATAATATTCAAATGCTACAATCAAATAAAGAAAATTTGTTTTGCTTGATATTGATTTTAGTGAGAGAAACTGTTGGACTTAAAAGCTGCAGGAAATATATGAGCAGAAAAAGGGGTACGAAGGAATAGTTTGTGTTGTTATAGCATTGTGATTTTTCTCGATTGTATTGTATTTAGTTGTCTGTAATTTCTGTTTTCGTAATAGTGAATGTAATTATGTGGCTACTGGCAAACCTAATAACTACATTATTTTATTCAATGAAATCCAATTCGAAATCCATTATTTTATTGTAGAGTGCCGACAGTTGAGAATCATCTGGAATTTTTCATATGAGGATTGATTTGTAAGATAACAATAAATCAAATGAATTTTTTAACTAATTCATAATTTGTAAGATAACAATAAATCAAATGAAGTGATTTATTAACTTACCCTTTCATGAATATCTTATTTTATTTTTAAGATTTCATCAATATGTTTAAATCTTGATTTTTATAATCTTTTCATTTTGTTATTGGAAAATAAAATATGATTATCTTGAAAGTTAAACAAATTAATAGGGATAGGAATGAAAAATTTGAAGAAAAAGTACATTGAAAATACAAAATAATAATAAAAAAGAAACATCAAAATCCTTCTAAAATAACAATTTAATGGAGGGAGTAGTTTTATCCTGCACTAGGGTTCATTTGGCTCTCCTAATTAACACGTGTTTGGATAATCTCTTACCTTTAATTTACTTATTTCAATTAGTTAAGTATATAGTTTGAAACTGCCGGGGGCCGGGGCAAACTTTATGTGCCAATTTCAAATAAATTATGTGTACAATTGTACTCAAATTAACCAATATGAACCTCGTGTCTATTGACATTGTTCATCTTGTTTATTTGCCAGAATATTGGGGTACTGTGATGATGAAAATTGATGAGTATTTATATATTAAATGATGAAAATAAGCCATTTCATCTGAAGATAAAAAGGTTTTT
This sequence comes from Euphorbia schlechtendalii, assembly GCA_949673415.1. Taxonomy (NCBI): domain Eukaryota; kingdom Viridiplantae; phylum Streptophyta; class Magnoliopsida; order Malpighiales; family Euphorbiaceae; genus Euphorbia; species Euphorbia schlechtendalii. Next base: position 5,008 of record CATIWQ010122125.1, on the reverse strand, counting down.
CATCATGAAATTGCTGAGGTGTATTTCTTACGTATTTTTAAACCTAATTTATTTAAATTTTATTATTTTATAATGTTAAATTATAAATTTTTAGGCGACTCTTTAATTTTGTAAAGCAATTACTATTTGCCTGATTGTTATTAATGTCATTATCAAATTTGACTGAAAAATGTACAAGATAAATTTTATAGTTATTTTGTTAAAAATAAATTATTAATTATTTTATTCTTTATCATCGTTAGATCAGTGATTCATTAACTGATCAAATGGAAAATTATACATGGTACCAGGTATTTAGTACCCTTCTCAGTCTAAAATAATTGAAATACTTTTCAATTTACTTTTCCCTTTGTATAAGATGATATTAAAATTGATATTTTCAAATTCAATCATTCATTTTTTTAACACACATCGAAGAAAATGAAAAAGGTTAAAAAACCTGAAAGTTAACATATGCCAAGTATGTCAACTAAATTAAGTATATAGTACAAAATTGGAGACTAAAAATTTAAAACCAACCATATGTATCATATAGCAGATTTTGTTTTTTTGCAATTGACAATGACTATATCCATCGACTAAAGTCAATTATGATTACAATGAACTTTTTAACAAAATTGAACTTACTTTGCTTCTTACTACAATTGAATCAATCATCACACTTTTGATCCAACAATAATGAGGATATTTATAAAAATCACTTTGGAATTTACCCTAACTAGGAGCAATTAATGAATTTAGTAGATTTTTTTTATAATAATGCATTTGTAGATTCAAACAAATCCAATATTTCCCCATTTGTCATTCCACAAACCTCATTTTGTAAAATCTATAATGTTTCTTTCAATCATATTACTCGTATTTCAATTCTCAAAATAAAATTTCCTTAAAATTAATATTACCATATCAATTTCTAAACATGAATGCTAATAAAAAAATAAAAATAGTTGAAACATTACAATTGGAAAAACAAAAACAATAAAAATATTTGTAAGTACGAAAAAAAGTTGAAACGCTTGATGAAGACACGGCTTGGGCACTGTGCTCAATAGTCAATAGTCTATGGCCATCAAACTGAAATGACTATCTCACCCTTACTCATCAGGCCATGCTGGAGATCTGAAATGTCCCTTTGAAATCCTTACGAAATTAAACAATAATTTTAATTTTTAAGTGTTTGTTATAACTTTTAACCGCTTTTAGTTTTTTCTTAAAAAATTTTAACAACATGAATCAGCATGCAAACCATAACAGGGGAATTTTATCCTGGGAGACAAGAATGGGCTTGGCAATTGTAATTGAAAATTCGATACAAACTTTATAATAAAGGGTAGAAATGTAATTTACAGAAAAAGTGATGCAAGAGCGAGGATAAAGGCCATTCATAATTCTACAGAGAGAAACCTAAAAAAGTAACCGAAGAACAATTTTTTAATTATTTTTAATGTTTTTCCAAAAGAGCCCCATGTTTTTTTTTTTCATTTTAACAACATTCCGATCTTTCCTGTAAAAAAAAACACAGATTTTATTCTATCTTTTCATATTGCAATCGTAAAATTATACTAATATTTATTTAAAATTTCTTATTCAGCGTCTGAATTATTCTGTTTCTCTTTGTAATCCCAAAATCAAGAATCTGTCAACCCCTTTTCTCACGCTACCATCAGTTTGTTTTTTTAATTTGTTTATTTCTCTTCCTTTAATTCGTATCCTATCATTTTACTGTGTACCCAAATCCACAATCCCGGAAAACCGCCTTTTTCTTATCCTCTTACCGCCCTTTATTCCACTGAAGGTGGTTTTTCGTTTTCCTGATGGTCTCTTTTTAAATTTCTGAGGTGGGTTTTGGTATCGTGAGCCAGGGGTGCGTACGATTAGGAGGAGGTTTTGATTATTGTTGTTGTCGAACGCCGGTGAGAGGATGGGTACGGAGGTGGTGGCCGGAGGAGAGGGAACGTGGGGGACATGGGAAGAATTGTTATTGGGTGGCGCCGTTCTCCGGCACGGAACCCGAAATTGGGATATGGTTTCGGCAGAGCTCCGAACCCGAACCGTTTGCCCGATTAATTTCACGCCTGAGGTAATTTAATTTAACCTATTACTGTGTTTCTTTATACTAATTTAAATCGATTGTTAGTATTTGTTTAACCTTAAAAACATTATTGTACCGTTGTACGAAGATAACACAGCACGTTGATTGGATGCCACGTTTTGTAAGTTAGTGGACCGTCAAAAGAGTCCAACTTTATTTTATTTTGGTCTTATTTTAAACAATAAACTTTATTTTCACATTTTCAACTCCCTCTGTTAAGAATAAAGAAAATAATATTGGTTCTTTTAAATTTATATTTTATTGGCATATCTTGACTTTGACATTAGGTGAATATGATATTGGTATTCAATGATTTATAATTTGCAGGGCAAGTTATAGAAATGTTATAAACTTAATACTACTATTGTCTAAAAGTCGTCTACTTTATAAATTAGCATAAAGATGTGATTAAATGATGTCTCTTGCAACTATTCCATATGTGCTTAGCCGAGTAATTGTAGCACATGTGCATTCCATTAAACGACGCCGTAAGAAAAGATTATTTAGTTGGGGAGATTCCGACTTGGAGTTGCATTGAGTAACTGATTAATAGTGATTTTATAGCAGATCCTTGCATCGCCATGTAATTCAAACATGCGATAACATCAAACTGAATGGAATTAATTAGTATTAAAATTACAGGTGTGTAAAGCCAAGTACGAGGACTTGCAACACAAATATTCTGGATGCAAGTGAGTATAAAAAATAATGCACTTTCTCTAAAGATCCTAATTCCATCACATTTTAACGCCAAACTCTGTTTCAGAACTTTGTTCGAAGAGCTGCGAAAACAAAGAATGGCCGAGTTGAAGCAAGCTTTAGAGAAATCGGAAGACTCGATCGGGTCTGTTCTTCTCGAGCGTCCATTTGTCCCATTCTCGATCAATTCCTTTAGTTTCTGTTTCTTAGACTTAGTTTGTATTTCAGGTCACTGGAATCGAAGCTCGAAGTCCTCAAGTCAGAGGCAACGAACGACAACAATGTCGGTTGTGATTCGAGTCGCACGGAATCGGTCGTTCCGTTCCTCAAATCTGACGGAGTAGTAGAAACTTCCAGTAAAGAGGCTTCGAAAGACGGATTATCAGCCGGAAGTTTCACCCAAGAAAATATCGAGACTAAACCAGACGTTTCGTTACTTGCGAAGCAAGAAAAGGTGTCGAGCGTAGGGTATTTAGCCGAGACCTTTAGTGTAAGGAAGAGAAGAGGGAAGCGAAAGAGGAAAGAATGTCGAAAAGAAGTGAAGGAAGGCAGCGTTGGCGATAGCGAGTGTTGGGGTTCGGCCGATATTTTATCAGCCACAAGTTCGGGTCAAACGGGAAAGTGTTATGTTGTTGACGATAAAATCAAAAGTTTAAACATGTGCGAAGTTCCCGAAATCGTGAGACTTTTCGATTCCATTGCCGAGCATAAATGCGCTACCGTCTTTCGTAGACGGCTCGATAGCCAGGTTTGCTTCTATAACTTTTAACTTGTGATCTTTTCAGGTAAAAAGACCTTTTTGGTCCTTGTGGTATTATCAGCTCTGCTCGTTAGTCCCTCTGCTCTACATATTTCCCAATTTGACCTTGTGTTATTCAATCTGTTACCTTTCTCGTCCCTTTAGTAATATTATGTATAATAACACAAGGGCCAAAAAGGTAATTGTTTACATAGCACAAGGATCATATGGAGAAATTGGCTATACCACGGGGCCTAAAAAGTTCTATTTGCCGATCTTTTTGGTTTGCTGTGTCGTGCATTTTCCGAATTTTAAAGTGTTGTGTTTTTGATTGCGTTTCATAGAAGAGGGGAAGATACAAGAAAATGATAATGCAGCATATGGATCTCGACACGTTGAGATCGAGAATCTCGAGCCGCGCCATTACATCGGTCAAAGAAATGTTCAGGGATCTGCTGTTGCTCGCCAACAATGCTCTAGTCTTTTATTCCAAGACCACTCGCGAGTACAAGTCCGCGTTTCTGCTCAGAGCAATCGTGACGAAAAGTCTTGGAGAGAATCTCAAGGACTATTACTATATTACCCCTACTATTACCAATGTCTTCACACAACAACAATCAATGCCTAATTCGATTGCGAAACCTCCAAGCGTTTGCCCTGCTACTCAGAAAGTGGTTGTGAAGGTGCCGAAACCTGCCGCGAATGTTGTGAAAAAAACTCCGAATCCTGCTAAAAAAGTGAGTGATGTTCATTCGCCGGTTTCAGCGGAATCGTTGACTACGACAAAGAAAACATCTGGGAGGCCGAAAAAAAGGGGGCCGAAACCCGAAAACACGGTGAAAGGAAGAAAGAGAATTCGAGCTAAGTGATGTTAGTTGCACTGTGTTGCTGTTTTGAAACTGAGAGATAGTTTAGTCTATATGAAATCAACATGTTTTGTTAGGGTATTTTGTTGTACAAAAGAACAATCCGGTGCACTTTCAATATTCTAAGCTACTATAAACAAATACAAACTTATATTATATTCTTATACCATGTATTAGTTTGTTCTCGCATGCAACGCTAGCCCTTACAAGGTTTCTCGCAAGCCGCGCGATAGCCCTTGCGACAGCAACCTTCACAAAAACAAAAAACAAAAAAAATTGTTTGAGCAAAGCTAAGAATATCTACCAAATTGAACCACATTAAATTACAAAAAAGCAGTAGATCCATCCACAAAGCAGTAAGTAAATGCGAAAAAGTAAAGATTACAAATTACAAAACATCGGGGGATGTAACCGCCCGCCTAATCTATTAGTTACATTTCCTGTTTTCCTTTTCATTTCCTTCGATCATTGTGCTCGGGACAATCTGAATTAAATAAATTATAGAACAAAATCCACTTATTGAAAAATCCCCAAATTTTACAGAAAGAACCCTAACATGCAGAGCTACAACTCTTCTTTGTATCATAACTCTGAATTCTATCTCTAACCCTA
>CATIWQ010122121.1:0-14913 GCA_949673415.1 Euphorbia schlechtendalii | reverse complement strand
TAGCAATTTTGAAATGTGTATTAAAATTTCAAGATGATTTATATAATCAAAAGTTTTTAATAAAAACTGATTGTCAAGCAGCTAAATATATGTTTGACAAAGACTTTAAACATGATGTTAGTAAACAAATGTTTGCTAGATGGCAGGCTTAGTTAGCTCCGTTTGATTTTATTATTGATTATAAAAAAGGAGTAGATAATAGTTTGCCTGATTTCCTGACTAGAGAATATTTATTAGAAGCTAATAGCTTTGATTTTCCTATTTTGCAGGATGAGCACAAAGGGGAACAGAGGTATAGGCAATTCCTCTTATAGAGGACAATCTTCTCAAGGAGGCAGAGGCAGAGGCCAATATTCCTCTAATTGAGGATTTGTGGATGATAGGATTATTGTCCAGCATGGCAGTTCTAGGCTTCTAGCCCAAAATATAGCTTCACAAAGCAAGATTCACTTTATAAGGAATTTCTTGCGTTTAAAGCAGCTAAAGAAAGCCAGAGTAATACTCAGGTAGAAGGAAGTAGCTCTTCAGAGAAAGCTACTGGATATCCTTCTTATGCAAAAATCGTGGAAGATGATGAAACCGATGATTTTCCATATTTTAAGCATGATGAAAAAGAAGTAATACTTCTTTTGGAAGATAATGACATCAGAAGAAAGGATGATGTCTGGAATCTTATGCAGAAGTATCTTGATACTGGTGCTTCTTTTATAACTGGTTCTTATAAGGCTAGATCTCATCTAGGATTTTGTACAGTTGAAGAAGTAGAAAAGATGGTTTTAGTCTTTGTGGGGGAAGGCACAATATCTGTACGAATCTGGGTTTGTGTTTGGGGTGGAGAAGAAACTTAAGTTTGTGTTTGAGTTCGGGGAAGAGAAGAAGGAGAAATTTGAGTATTATTTAATGGAGAGGATTGGGGAGAGAAAGAATCATGATTTTTAGTGGGAGAAGAAGGGATATTTACTAGAGAATTTTTGTTATTAATAGGAGAAGAAGGTATAATGATAAGGGAATTTACAGAGTTAGGAGGAGGAGGATTTATAGAAGAAGTGGGGGAAGGATTTTTAGGAACCTCTTTGTTAGCTATTTGACCCAAGGATGGTTCAACTTAAGGTTTCTTAAATTGAGTAGAGGTTTCCTTAGCTTGAGTAAAGGTTGGAGTTGGGATGTTGGGATCAGGAAGATCGCACTCAACCTAATTAAGGTGAAGGGGTCCTCCAACATCCTCATCATTTCTCACCACTTCAAAATTCTTCTGCAGGGGCCGGTTGGTGGCAGATCGCTTTCGCTAAGTGCCCTTAGCTTTGGCAATTGCTTCATTAAGTTCAGTGGCAGCTCCAGGACTCATAGTGTTGTCATCCTTTGATTTTTTAGCCTCACGCTGCCCCTCTAATTCTTGAGAAATGAGCAATTTGCGCATTCTTTTGTGTAGGGTTTCCTCAGCCTCAATCTCATCATCTTTTCCTCAACCTGCTGCTCAGCTTGCAGCTTCACCTCTACCTCTCTTTGAGTGCACATTTTGGCCTTCATTTACCTCCTTTGTCTTTGGGGATGAGTAGAGACTTCATTTGATTTTGGCTTGGCTGGGCTCTTCTTATGGGATTTAGAAGAGGTAGCGTTGGATTTGGGAGAAGAATCGGTGGTGGTGACTTGCTCTAAGATGCTAGAGATTGGCAGATGGTCTCTTGAGTCTCCGCTTCTTTCGAAGTCCACCATAAACCTATCTTCTTCTTCCTTTGGGATGTCCACAGGTACTACTGTCGGTACACACTTAAGCTTGCACTTTTGTTGTTATTTATTGTACTTAGTATGTACCTGATCGAGGCATAGCTTGGTGAAGTGATTGAGGTCAAGATTCTTCTTCATTCGAAGCATTGTGTCATCAGACTCCCCTAAAAACTGCTAAATGTCCACCTTCACTACCCTCATTAATTCAGTGATGAGGTAACCAAAGTGTTAGACAATAGTCAGCTTTGGCAAGTGGTGAAGAATCACCACAAGCCAATTGAGCCTCTTACCCTCCTCCATATAGTAGACCACACACCTCTTAAAGTAGGTGTAACTTGACATTGATCTAGTTTTTTGTAGCAGCAGCTTTACCACTAGCTCTTAGCATGCTCTCATGATCCAACTCATCCCACTTGTTACTATCTCTCTAGAAACTTAGTTGGATGGGAGCTCCCAATCTTATGGGATGACCACCATGTCCTCATAGCCAGTCCTATGGAGTTGAGTGCCTTTGTAAGGCAAGTTTAGAATGCTCCCAATTAGCCTTGAGCAAATCAGGGTTGATTTATCTCCGAACTCCACCAACAAGACGTCATTGAGACCTTTAATGTTGTAGAGGTTAGAGTAAAAGGCCCTAATTAGTCCAACGATTGCATGTCCTTCCATCCGTAGAAAGAACTCAGACTTTGTTGCTTGATGACCTTATGCATGATCTGATTTTTGAGAAGACTCTAATAATTAACTTCATAGACAGGACCAAACTCCAAATTGTCAGCCTAATCAACCTTTGTGAAAAGGGTTCCAACCTCTAAGGTGAACTTCTCCATCTTTCTTTCAGTATTCATAATGAGCTTCTTCATTGTTGTGGTGTTGAGTCTGAAAGAGGTTCTTGTGATCACCATTTGAGAAGAGTAAGTTTTGAGAGAAAGGGAATTAGGATTCTTAAGCTCTAGATCGATTTGAATTCGCAAAAGTAAGTACCCTCTCTTCATCTCCTTTAGCTTTTATAGACCTCTTGAGATGGAGATGATACGTAGCGCATTCTCAGCTCAAGATGAGAATTAATGGTAAGATTAACACTTAATTAACCGCCTTAGTAAAATGGTGAGTTTCGTGAAAAACGGTTCAAATTAAAAAACACATGTTTTTGAAATGTGGGTTTTGATTTTAACCACGAAACTGTATCTCACACTATTACTTTAAATTTAAGACGGCTTTAAACACGTGTCATCTCCTTTGAAAATAAGACTTGATCTTCAACACTTAACCAAATTTCTGATTTCTTGATTCTTCTTCTTCTTCATTGCAGTGGGTCACCATACTAATTAGTTGCCTCAGGATATTGAATTGTTCTTTTGGCAATGGTTTGGTGATTATGTTAGCATGCTGTTCCTCTGAAGGAAGATACTCTAGCTTGACATCTTCCCTTAGCACATGATCTCTAATGAAGTGATGTCTAATGTTGATATGCTTCATCCTGCCATGCTGAACTAGGTTCTTGGATAGGTCAATTGCACTCTTATTATCACAGATAACTTCAAGACACTTTGACTTTATACCATAATCTTCAATTTTTTTCTTAATCCATAGTAGTTGTTCAAGATAACTTCTTGCGGCCATGACTCAGCTTCAGCTGTACTCAGCGTAATAGAAGTTTGCTTTTTGCTGTACCATGAGACCAAACATTCTCCAAGGAAAATGGCATCCTCCCATGGTTCTTTTCCTATCAAGCTTATCTCTTCCATAATCAGAATATGTGAATCCACTTGGAGTGAAATCCAAGCTGTTGGTATACTAAAGACCTACTTCGATCGAACCTTGCAAGTACTTAAGAATTCTCTTCACAATCGCTAAATGAGATTCTCTAGGATCAGCTTGATAACAAGCACAATAGGATACATCATACTATATATCATGCCTACTAGTTGCAAGATAAAGAGGAGAACCAATGCTTCCTCTATAAAATTTGTTATCTACAGGTTTTCCAGCTTCACTTAAGATAGTATCAATGGCCATGGAAGTGGACATTGGCTTCAAATGCTCAATGTCAAACTTCTTTAGGACTTCTCTAGCATACTTTTCTTGGTTGATGAAGGTTCCATCTTCACTCTGCTTAATTTGAAGACCAAGGAAGAAGTTGAGTGTGAGCACGGGATTTTGTACCAGCTCGCGCATTCGATGATGATGGCTTTTTCGAGATTTAATCCTTGAATCACACAATTTTCGAGTATCCTGATGTATCCGAATGGGAATCCTCCTCGTCTCTAATAAAATTATTTAATTTTCTTAAGAAATGAATTAACTAAACAAAAATACCAAAAAAATAAATAAAATAAAAAAAATAAAAAAATATAAAATAATATTAATTAAAAATTGAAGGAGACGTAAACCCGATAGGAGGCAGCCTCACGCACACGCGAGAAAGCCTCGCACGGAGGCAACCTCGCGCGCACGAGAGGCAGCCTCGCGCACGCGCGAGGAGCCTCGCCCGCGAGATAGCCTCGCGTGTGAGACAGCCTCGCCAAGACATGGCGAGGAAGCCTTGGCGAGGCCTCGCCAAGAGCTCCGTGAGGCATCACCAGACCTTTTCTCCGGCGAGGCCCCTCACTGGAAAAACTTACCTTTTTTGGATTTTTCGGGAATTTACTATAAATAGTAGCATCATTTTCGATAATCCGGATCCCAAAATTATCAGATAAAAAATATAGCTTTAGAACGACCTTTGCTTCCAGGAATTAAAGCAAACAATTTTTGGACTTTATACTATAACTTTTTTACCTAAACTCAAAGGACGAGGAGGATTTCTAAAGGACCAATAAGATTCTTCGACGTGGATTCGTTAAGTAAGGGTAAGCCTCTGAGTTCCTAGAACTGCAATTCCCGTGCTTTTAGTGTTTTAATTACTTCTTCTGTTTCATCTGTGAACCTTGGATTTTAATTACTTTTATTTTATTTTAACTGTTGTAATTCTTCTTCATCTTTTTCTTTATTATAAGGAGATGTATGTTAGAACACCCCCATGAAGGGAATAAAATATTTTCCCAGATAACAGACCACGCTTTTTACCATGCGAGAAATTTCATTAATTAAAATGAGCAACCAATGTGCTAATAAAATGAACAGTTTTATTTAAACAACAAACAATATCGCGATTGATTTTTCTTTAGGCTACGCGGTCCTCACTAAATCTAAAATCGAACATACGTGCTATCCCCTGTGCTAACCTTTTTGGATGCAGGTAGATTAGGATTAGATGTATGTTTAGGATTTTAACTTTCCTTCGGGTATCGCAATTTCTTTTTTTCGGGAAATGTAATTAATAGGTTAGCGGGTGGTTGCATCCCCCGAATTTTGAAGCCTTATAATTTTATTTTCCGCATTTACTTTCCGCATTTACTTACAGTTTTGTTGATGGTTTATTTTTTCACTTTGTGAATGATTTATTACTTCGCAATACGTGAATCATGCATTTAACTCCAAAAATGAACTAAGTACGAATATGCACAATTAAATGAAAACGGTTTTCTGTAGATGTAATTTAATGTGTTCTAATAAGAAATAAGCAACTTATCCCGGACCCGAATCTCTGTGTCTTGGTGGGCTGTCCCCTGGACGTTAAGCCTCATAGGACTCTAATTCCTGGAAAGAGTAATCCAGGTGGCGAATCCACACTAAGAGACGGCGGATTTGGGTTCGAACCGATCTTAAACATTTTTCACCTTTTTCTCTTTCAAACCTTTTTCCCGGGTCCCAGACCCGATGCTTTTTCTTCTTTTTCAAAACACCCCGGTGGATCCCGCCTCTCATATCGCGCGCTCTCGGCCCACCGCTTCGTGTCGCCCGCTCACAGTGGCGACTCCGCTGGGGATTTTTTCTCTAAAACTTGTGTTTCAAAAGGTTTTAGTTTTTGGATAAGTGCCGAAAATTATTGATCACATTATTCGTTTTCTCTTAATTTTGACATATTCATTATAACGCATTGTAGTAGAAGGGATTAGCCCATAAGTCTAAGGGACCCCTATTACCGCAAAACTTTCTCTTGTACTAATCTGCCTCCTTGAGAAAAGATAGTACTTGAGCGAGTGGAGCACTTGTTGCCATATCGCATGTACCTCCCTCATTAGAACCTATTTGGGGAGAGGCTTGGAGTGTATTTCAATGTAACAAGAACCTTCTACAGCAGTAACCCATTTTTAAACCCTCATGTAAATAAGCCATAGGCATTCTCCCTAGGTTGTTACCCAAACACATGATCATGCATTATATTTTTCTAGCAGGTACTCTCCTTAGTATCCTCACGATATTAAGATGAACCTAACCTTAGGATAGAGACTAGCCAAAAAACCCTATGCGCGGGAGTTGTATGGTTGGAAGAAAGATATTTTGTGCTATGTGCTAAGTGTTTACCGCTTTCCAACTCATCATGCATTGTACAAATATGCCATGTTAACCATGAATTTTTGTGCAGACACTTGAACGCACACACTCATGATATTGCTTTGATATCATTCATACTTAGGACTTAGCTGACACTCGAGATCGTGTCACCTTAAGATGACCTGAAACCGACTAGAATCATGTTGCATCACTTACCCACATTCTTGTTTACCAAAATCCCGGTACGATACCCATTTAGAATCTGAATTACCACCCTTCTGGGGCACCCATTAACACCAAAAGCCTACCTTAGGTAAACTTGAACATATAGGATATCCCAGTTAATGTCCGAACCCAAACCCTCATAAGGTGAACTTTTGCTCACGCATCACTACATACATTTAGTGATGATGTCTACTGACATCTAAGACTTTGGCCCGATAGGGGCAAAATGACCAAAACATTCATTTATGTGTTACTTACTGTATTTTTCTCCATACATTTAGGGAATACCTTACACTGGAGTACATCACACATCCTACTCACACATAAAGGGAGTTAGCTCTCAAACCATTGACCTATCACCACACGGGTAATTAGGCGACTTCATTACATCATCCACTTTATGTTATCCCAAGGATAGGACACAGATCTCAATACCAATAGACCTTCATTCATCACATGGACTAACGATTCTGTTCTTTTTTTATGTGTAATTTTATCTTACATCATGGCATGCTAACCCTTTTTTGTAGCCATAACATTAAACATCTCACGCATCAATCACGCATCATGATTCTACATGCATTCCCTAACAAACTCCTTGTGTATATCAGCTAGGAAAAAGCCACTTCATCAAAAAACTTGGAGCAGGGCATCTGGCCGGCTAATCCGTCTATCTCCAGTCACGGCTTGTTAGGAAGGTGTTCTGTACACCGACTCTAGCTCAGATTCCGATCAAGATACTCCTCGTAGTTTCCACAATATGTCTAACTAGTAGGAAGATAATGTGATGAACGAGCAAACTCTTAGAGCGGCTCAGAATCCGCCAGCAAATCAATCATCGGCGGGCACCGAGATTGCTGCAGCTATGAACGCTTTCGCCAATAGTGACCAGTTTTTATCACTCTTCAACCACCACACTAGAATTGGGCAGCTCGAGTAGAGGGAAAATGATTTGGTACCAAATGCTGGCGGCACAACTCTAACAGGCGGACCTTCAGTGTTCCCAAGTGCTAGCATAATCACCCCTGCACTTTATCAAGGTCAACCGTAAACAGTATAAGAGCCACAGATGGGCGGCCAGTTCCTTTAGGGGCAGTCGAGGCATGCTTCTTTCAGCCCAAGGGCAGTGGGGTCTTTCAGCCCACCATGCCTTGCTGGGGTGGCCCTTCTCAAACATTTCATGGTCCGGGGCAGTATTACTTAAGTTCGCAGTATGGAGGCTTCTCAGAGACCCCAAACAGTACCTTCAACAGCCTAGAATGGCTGAACTCTGGAGACAGTTCTTAGCCACTCATGTGTAGGGGTAAAGGGGTGCAATCCCAGTGTAACCCATAATTGGAGATGAGGATACTTTGCCACTGACCTTTGCTATGCCTCAATTTGAGAAGTACATAGGTAACACTGATCCTCGTGCGCATATTGCGCATTATCAAAATGTGATGAGGGCTCTAAGGATCAGTGATAGAATGATGGTGAAACTATTTATTGTCACGTTGGGAAGCCCGGTAAACGAGTGGTATAGTCACTTGCCAATGGATATAGCCTACGAATGGGGATGTCTGTCCCAGGCAATGGTGGACCACTACGGGTTCAACACTCTAATCGTCACCACCATGCAGAATCTGGAGGCGGTGAAGCAACAACCAGGGGAGAATTTCAAGCCCTATTTTGAGAGACCGATGGCTACCCAAGTACGTTTATAGTCTCACCTATCTTTACCAAAAATGATCGTGAAGCTCTTAGATGGTGCACTACCATCTTACCGGAAGAGATTGGGCTCTGAGACATTTCATAGCTATCAAGAAGTTTTCATTCGAGCTGAGAAGATAGAGTGCTATGATGCAATGGAAGCGAAAACAGGGCAGCAGGTGGCTAAGCCCTATTACAGAAAGAATGATTCCAATCCGGTACAGGTGAAGGCGAAGAAACCGGTAGTACAACTGGTGAATGAAGAGAAGGTAACCACCGTTAGGTTACCAAAGGAAGAATATCATGGCATCTCGCCATATGCTGCTAATTTGGGATTCTTGTTCACTAAGATGCGTGAACTTAATCAGTTAGAGAGCTTGAAGAAGCATGTCCCTCCCAAGTCGGAAGAGAAGAATAATTATTACCATTATCATGTGGTTGCGGGACATCGTACAAATAACTGCAAGGAGTTATTAAAAGCCATTCAGAAGCTGGTGGCTGATAAGGTCATCCATGAACCAGCACTCAAGCCCAGCACAAAGAACAACCCTTTACCAAATTTTGAGGCAAGGGTAGGAATGATTAACTCGGGGCTAGATGAGAAGAAGGTCTTGAGCTGCCTATCTGAAGGGCTCGGAGAATTCGTGATGGTGGTTGGGTCGGGAAGCGATCCTAATTTGGTTTTAAAGATGCTGGAAGAAGAGTTGAATCACCGAGGGTGCGGGGGGAAGATTAAAGCTGTTGAAATCAACTTTGCTAGGATGCCGACATTCACCTGCTAGAAACCTATCTCGCTTCGCGTAGGGAATGAATTGTCAGGAGAAGCATCGACTGGTAAAGGAGAGGAGTATGTAATGGTAATAGAGTTAAGGATGGACTCTGATGACGTAATGGAGATGCTTGAATCTGAGTTAAGCAATCGAGTGATCAGAGAACGGGAAGAAGTCTCGAGGGCTAGTTTCAGCTTAGCCGGTATGGTAATTTTTAACGGGAATGATGCACCGTCTTCCCATTTATCCATGATTTATATCCTGTGTCGAGCACAGGGCCTTTCTCAAGACATGATAGCTACACTGTTTTCGTGCTCACTAGCGGGAATAGCTAGCCAGTGGTACGAGATGCAGTCAGTTGAGACCAAGAGAAATTGGAACTACATCTCTGCAGAGTTCTAGGCAGAGTTCGCATTTTTAGAACCTCCGAAACAAACCATGCGAGATCTGCTCACTTGTGTACAGAGGAAAGGAGAATCGCTCACCGGCTACATTAAGCGATGGATGTTTATATACCTAGTGCTGGCGCCAAGACCATCTGATCCTTCTGCGGTACAACTGATAATAGGTGGACCTCTTGATTGGTATCGCTATCATTTATCGAGACTGGCAGTTCCAGATTTTGATGAGCTATCGAGACTGACAGGGAGATAATGGCCAGACACCGTAGTGTCCATGCAGTAGGATCAGGAATACCCACTGACTCAGTACTAATAATGCTATCTCGGTCTAATCCGATGGTAAATGCAATGGTTGATGAAGATGAAGGCCCCGAAGATGATCCTTTAGCAGAAGTGTTCTTAGTAGAGGGAGGTGAACCATGGAGGGATACAATGAAGATGGAATAAGGGAAAGCTCCAGCAAGGGTTCCAATTGATCTCGATGCATATGTCCCCAAGTCAAGAAGGAAGAGGAAACCTGAAGAAGGAACCTCGGCTGAGGGAGAAGTCATTTCTGGTGGGAAGAAACCCATTAACTTGGATTCTTATAAGTTGAAGGGGCGATGCGACCAAGCGGATGACGGATATGACCAGTTCCCTTGGATCAATTCTAGGGAAACAAGAGTGATCGAGAATGGAGTGCTAAGGGTCACTCGGAGTGGCAGAGTTTTCAGAAGGGATGAGACTGTATAACTCAATGACTCTAGGTCGGAGGAAATAGCAAGAGAATAGCCCGAACCACCTATACCCCCAATGGTGGACGAAGATATGCTTGACATAGACCAAATACAGCATCTGGAGGTTGCTTGAGACATCGCAAAAGCATAGGATGGGCCTCGTCAAGAGGTTGATGGAAATGCTTGCTACGCCTACAACCTCGGTAATCGAGATGTGTGCTGCCATCGGGGAAGGAATTATCCCCCCTCAGATGCCATCGATAACTTTTGATCAGTCAGAACTACCACAGGAACTGGGACTGCATAATCGGGCCTTATTTATCCGGGTTCAGATTTTTGATCGCGCAATACCATGTGTGATGGTAGATGATGGCTCGGCTCTCAACCTTTGTCCTCTTAAGGTCCTACCTCACCTAGGGCTAAGGGAGGATATGATCTCTAAATCTGACATGGTAATCCGGGCCTACGATGATTTGAAGAGGGGTGTAGTAGGCAACTTCGAAGAAGAGGTCACCGCTGGAGGAGTGACCTCTAATGTGAAGTTCACCGTGCTGGATATTCCAGTAACTTATTCGTTGCTTCTAGGCAGGCCATGGATCCATGCAATAGGGGTAGTCCCTTCTACTCTACACCAGAAGATAAAGCTTATTCATAAAGGGAGGCCGGTGACGATCGAGGCTGACGAAGAATCAATGATGGCGGCTACCTCATTTGAAGAGAGAACTATGCAAGGGCTGAGGGTGGCAACGGTCATAGAAGAAAAGAAGAAGGGGCGCAGAACCCCAAAGGGATATCACTTCTTCCCTGGAAGCCTGAAAACTCAAATGAAGAAGCAGGGTTTTATCCCTGGAAAAGGATTGGGGAAATATCATCAGGGAATTATTAGGGCTATCGACCCTATTCTTATCACACCTGGGTTTGGTATGGGTTTCATCCCGGGTATGAAGATGTACAAACACAAACGACCCATGTTCTGTAACATGGTAAGCGTCTACGAAGCCGAATGTACTAAGGCATACCTGGGAGAGCCCGAACCAACGATCTTGAACGGGGAGGAAGTCAAGGGGCTCGAGATATTTTATGACGTATTTTGACTTCAAGACTGGCAAGCTGATCGAACCTCCAGTTAATGCTGATCTGGAAGAAAAAAAAATCCTAGCGGTAACCCAGATGGAGGAGTCTGGAAAGGATGAAGTACTGGAAGATGCAATGGCAGCTTTCACCAAAGCTGTTAATGAGCTGATGAAGAAAGGCGATGCAGACACTATCAAGCTCCTCACTGAAAAGCTGGCACAGACCACTCTCAAGGCAGAACCTATCACTAACGCACCTGCTGCTGTGACGACTGAAGCCCCTCCGCTTGTGGAGGAGGAAATAGATGATGTAATAATGAACATTTCTGATGTTTTTGACGATTTTTCCCATGAGGCCAATTCAATGAAGTACTACAATTTTTCTTACTTGTTTGATGTTCTGCCTGACGGCACCATGCATTCATATGATCATACACATAACGTCTTTAACATTCATGATACATTATTAAACGAAATTAACTTGGGTACAAATGAGTCACCAAAAATGGTGACAATTTCCAATGATTTGAATCTTGAAGAAAAAAGAGAGATCACAAATAAACTTAAACGGCACGTGGCAGCGTTTTCTTGGTCATATGAGGACATGCCTTGAGTGGACAGACAGATCGTAGAACACCATATCCTAACTGACCCTCGGATCAAACCGGTAAAACAGAAGCTGCATCGCTTAAGGCCTGAATGGGCAGAAGAGGTTAAGGCTGAACTAGTAAAGCAGATTGAAGCTAAGATCTTAGAAGTGGTTGAGTACCGGACGTGGCTAGCCAACATTTTCCCAGTAGCAAAGAAGGATGGCAAGGTCAGAGTCTACGTGGATTTCAGGGATCTAAATAAAGCCTCCCCAAAGGATGACTTCCCCCTACCCCACATTGATGTACTGGTTGACAGCGCAGCAAGGGTAGCTATGTATTCCTTCATGGATGGCTTCTTAGGCTATAACCAGATACTAATGGCAATAACCGATAAAATCAAGACAGCGTTCATCACTGAATGGGGCATATACTGCTACAAGGTGATGTCATTTGGTTTAAAAAATGCTAGTGTAACATATCAGCGAGCCATCATAACCCTCTTACATGATATGATCCACAAGGAGGTGGAAGTTTATGTGGATGACATGCTTGTGAAGTCCAACACCAGGGAGGAACAGCCAGCTGTCCTAGATAAGTTTCTCACTAGAATCGAGAAATACAATCTCTGCTTGAACACAAAAAAGTGCGTATTGGGGGTTACATCAGGGAAACTCCTAGGCCATATAGTTAGCCAAAAAGGAATTGAGATGGATCCTGACAAAAGCAAAGCCATCAGGGACATGCCCGCGCCAAAAACTGAGAAAGAAGTTCGATCTTTCCTGGGGTCTCTACAATATGTAAGCAGATTCATCGCCAGACTCACTACCATCTGCGAGCCAATCTTCAAACTACTTCGAAAGGACCAACCAGTAGTTTGGAACGACCAGTGCCAAGTAGCATTTGACAAAATCGAACAATACTTGTTAAACCCACCCATCCTCCGCCCACCAGAACCTGGAAAGCCCCTGATCCTATACCTGGCAATTGAGGAATCATCGGTTGGAGCCATGCTGGTGCAAGAACACGAAGACAAAAGCGAACATGCAGTATACTACTTGAGCAAAAAATTACTCTAGTATGAGTCATGCTAGACCTTGGTGGAGAAAATCTACACAACGATGGTTTGGTTGACAAAGAAGCTACGTCATTACTTCCAATCTTACCGGATAAAAACCATTGCGAAGATATACCCGATGAAGTACTTATGCCAGTCACCAACACTAGCTGGAAAACTCTCATGATAGCTATTGCTATTATCTGAATTCAACATTAAATACGTGATAAAAAAAGTCATTAAGGGATGAGCAGTCGTTGAATTTTTGGCAAATCAACCCTTGGACTCTAATTAAGTTGAAAATCTAGAATTTCCAGATGAGCAACTAGCGTTGATAGAGGGCGTATGTACAGAGTGGAAAATGTTCTTTGACGGTGCAATGAACAGAAGTGGAGCCGGTCTAGGTGTTGTATTGATAACCCCACAAAACGAAGTTATACCCCTTTCCAAACGATTGGAATTCCCAGTAACAAACAACGGGGCAGAATATGAAGCTTGCTTATTTGGGTTGGAAGCACTTCGAAAATTGCGGGCAAGAGAAGTATTAGTAGTTGGGGACTCAGCACTGGTCATTAAACAAGTCACTGGCGACTGGGAAATAAGAGAAGAATCACTCTGTCCATACGTAGAAGTAGTATGGAAAATCTCACAAAATTTTTTCAAATGCATCTTCAAGCACGTGCCTAGAGACGAAAACCAAATGGCAAATGCACTCACTACACTGGCATCAATGTGGTAAGGCCCTAGAACTCAGTCAATCAAGCTTGTGGTACTACAAACATCCAAAGAACCCTTCTACTATCGCCTAGTGGAAATAGAGGATCAACAAGCTATCGGGAATTGGTCATTCGACATCGTCAAATTTTTGCAGAACGGGGAATACCCAGAAGGCACAACAAACTCTGAAAGAACCTCATTGCGATGATTAGCGACTCAGTTCCGTCTTGTAGATGGGGACCTGTTTAAGCGAACATCAGAAGGAATGTTGTTGAGATGTCTGACAAAACAAGAGGCACTATTTGTAAATGCGGAAAATGCATGCGGGAGATTGCGGTCCACGCATGAATGGGATAGCACTGGCAAAGAAAATACAATGCCAGAGATATTATTGGACAACAATGGTTACAAACTGCATATTGAAAGTACGGAAGTGCCATGAGTGCCAGATATACGATGACATCAACCGTCTACCCCCATCCGAGCTCCATAGCTTATCTACTCCTTCGTCATTCTCAACATGGGGCATCGACATTATTGGCGAGATTCGGCCAAACTCGACCAATGGACATCAATTCATTATAGTCGCAGTCGACTACTTTTCAAAATGGGTGGAAGCCGAATCTTACACCAGCATCACCACTAAGAAAATGACCAAGTTCATGGAAAAGTATATATTCACCCTATATGGCATCCCACATCACATTATTTCAGATAATGGGGTTCAATTCCAAGGATCCACATCAGACCTAATGAGGAAATATGGGATCGAGCACCACCGGTCATCACCATACTGGCCACAGGCTAATGGGGCAGTAGAGGTAGCTAACAAGGCGATTAAGAAAATCCTGAGCAAGATGGTTATTACCTATAGGGACTAGGCTGATAAGTTGGCATTCGTAGTATGGGGATACAGGATGAGTGTCAAAACTCCAACCAATCAAACCCCTTTCTCGTTAGTGTATGGGATGGAAGCAATTTTACCGGTAGAAATGAAAGTGAAATTGCTTCGAGTAGCACTAGAGGCGAGGTTAGAGGAGTCAGAATGGGTAAAGGCCAGATTTGAACAGATAAACATGATTGATGAACAGTGGTTAAAGGTACTGGATCATTTGCAGATGTATGAACAACGTATGGCTACGACATAAAACAATCGAATTAGGGCCAGAAACCAACCGTTAAAATCAGGAGACTTGGTTCTGAAACAAATGAGACACTCAAATGCGGATCAACGGGGAAAGTTTTGCCCAAACTGGGAAGGCCCTTACGTCATTAAGAAAATCTTAAGCAAAGGAGCTGCCTGTGAGCGGATGACACGGAGCGGTGGGCCCAGAGCGCGTGGATGTTCATAGGCGCGGTCCACCGGGGTGTTTGAAAATAGATGAAGGTAAGCACCGGGTCTAGGACCCGAAAAAAAGGTTTGAAAGAGAGAAAGGCGAAAACGTTTAAGATCGGTTCGAACCCGAATCCGCCGTCTCTCAGTGTGGAGTCGCCACCTGGATTAGCTCTTTCCAGGAATTAGAGTCCTGTGAAGCTTAACGTCCGGGGGACGGCCCACCAAGACACAGAGATTCGG
>CATIWQ010122116.1:0-10065 GCA_949673415.1 Euphorbia schlechtendalii | reverse complement strand
AGATGAATAGATAGATGTATGAACAGACTAGAGAAGATGAAAAATATATAGATATTCCCTAAGAACAAGTTTAACAGAGAAAAACATGCAAAATCATCAAGTATATTTCGTACACTAAATAACTTTAACAAATAAGGTTCTAGACACCCTAATATTCAATAATTCATTGCAGAGCAACACATGAGATGACTTTTCTAAGTCTAGGGTAAACAAATTATGACACTTATAAGAACCTGGATAACAATATTACTATACTTAGTACGGGTCGCTCTCACATAACCTTATTTACCAAGTTACCACTCCAAAAATGTTGGCTCATTAAACAACGTTATAATCATAGATCCAGTGATTAGACACAATCTTGTTAACCCTGAAATCACTCTTAAAGTTAACTCGAAAGCATATAACTTGATTAATATAAATGACGCAAGACGAAATACTCATTATAACACATAGACATATCATAAACTTCGAAATAGAAAGTATAAGAAGAAAACAAAGTAAAGTTGTAAGGTATGCAAGTGAAAGCTAAAGTTGATCAAACCGTATCCACTCTTTAATGAGAGTCGTCAATTCCCGCAATTCTTGCGTCTACTTTGAATTCAATCTCGACTCATACAGAACCTCTACTAGGATGCTATTCTTTATGAATTTTGAATAAAAGAATGTTGAAGAAAGGAAACTTTTATTGATAAGTGCTTTGCAATTACACTCATATACAAATGCTCGAATTTGTGTAGAAATATAGTGATCGAAATAGCAATCGAATCACTTATACATTTTTCTCTCTAAGACTTTGAATGTAGCGAAATCTATATAATTTCTACTCTCTATCTATGCATACATGTCTAACATTTATCACACACTATCAATCCACTCTCTTCGAAAATGGTTGAGTTTGAACCCTATTTATAGAGTACGAAGGGTTGAGTCTATCCAAACGAAGAGTCGTGTCCATTGGCAAAGAGTTACATCACTTCAATATGATTAGATGAAAAGATTCATCCTCATCCACAATGGATAGGCACCTTTTGGTTGACTTCCAAAAGGTGTCTTTTTGGTTGGTGGTTGATGGCAGTTGATCATTGTTATCTGGTGGTTGGTAGTTGATAAGAGATAAAAAAATAACCGTCACAAGTCGCAATCGCGAATTACATGTCGCGATCGTGACTAATGGTTGACAACTTTCTATTTTGAAGAATAACAAGTCGCGACCGCGAATAGGTGTCAAGACCGTGAATTGCAATTTTCTTCAAAATTCTTCTTGCAACTTTATCGATCTTCGATAGCTTTGATCTTAAGCCAAATTCTTATGTTCCACGCATCTTTTTGCACCTTTTTCACTCTTTTTATATAGAATTCCACTTTTGATCATTTTACTCCCAAGATTTACCTAGTTTCTGCATTTGCATAAAAAATAACTACATACCACGTGAAATCTTTTATATGAAATATAAAATGAAACAAAACCATATCATTTTATGATTGAAAATGTCATGATAATAAGTGTAAATATACACTTATCATGGATTCATCAAAGGCATTCTCCTTCAAGACAATGGTTTTTCCCTCTCTCTCTCCTTGCCTTTACTCCTTTTAGAATCATCAGTATATTTGCTCAAGCTCATTCCTGAGTCAGCAAGGTGCCTATTAGCTCATCATAGTTGTTGGTCTTAAGATCATCAACCTCCTCGATCGCGCTCTTCTTAGCATCCCACTCTAAGGTAAGAGTGTAGAGAATCTTCTTCACCAGCTCCTCTTCGGTGAATTCCTTACCAAGCCTCTTCAATTCATTAACGATGTTAATGAACCTGGTATTCATGTCTTAATTTACCCTCGTTGGCGTCCATTTGGAACATCTCATACTCTCTCAACATGAGGTTGATCTTGGAATCCTCGACCTCGTCAGTCCCCTCATAGGTAATCTCTAGCTTCTTCTAGATTTTCTGTGTTGTCTCGCAGCTCGAGACCTTATTAAATTTAGTAAAATCTAGCACATAGTGTAAGTAAGTGATCGCTGCGGCATTCTCTTTGAGAAGCTTCAAGTCAGCGTCATCATAATCCTCTGGATTGAATGAAACACGTTACCTATTCCTAACTATAGTAGAAATTTGTGGGCCAAGCTTGATAGCGAGCCATGCTTGCATGCTTTGAGATTGAATAAAAATTTACATGCGATTTTTCCAAAAAGTGTAGTGATTACTATCGAATAACGATGGCCTGGTCATAGACATTCCCTCCTTTAGGATTACTGTCTATCCTGAGCCGGAACTGAAGTTATTGTAAGCCATTTATGGATCTTTAACTCAAAGATGATTAGTTTATAAGTTGAGCACTGCTCTGATACCATTTATTGGTCCTAAACGGCTTAATTAAACAACGAAGGGGGGTGAACGCAATTTTTTGTTTCTTTTTGTATTTTATAAAAATATTAACCAAGTTCAATTTTTAGATGGGCGTGCTGAGCTGGGTCTAAAAACTATAAACTGCTCAGCTTTGCTAGCACAGTTTATCTGCAATCGCTTGATGAGTACTTTAATCAGCTTGGATTGATTTTTCAAGCAAAATGACAAATAATAGAGATAGAATGATAAATGAGAAATGCGATAAAGGCACAAGTAAGGTTAGAACTTCAACAACTTAGATTTTATCCTGGTTCAGCCCCTAGCCTACCTTTAATCCCCGGATTCCTTTTCGAGCTTTAATCTACTAGTGATTTCGTTCTTTCCTTAGGCAGAGAAGCCTTTACAGCGGGTAGACTCAACTACAAAAAGTACTTTTCTTTCTAACTACCACTCAATCCACAGTTTGGGTACCCTTCCAAAATTGTCACTTAGATTTCTAAAAGAAATTGCGAACTAAGGTTTTCAACTTATAGATTGTTGAAATTACAATGTTAAATCTTAAGTGATATTCTCTCTCTATTACAAACAAATTTGACAATGAATGTTTGCTGATTACTTGATTTGGAATTTCTTGAAGTTAGGAGTAATTGAACAGAGTTTCATCTCTTGGAAGAAATTCGAGATGATTCACCAAATTTGAACGTCTGTTCCAGTCTTCTGTTTATAGTTAAAGGTCTTGAAAATAGCCGTTGCAAACTTCTCGTCTTGACAGCTCTTCAATATCTCTTCACTTCAAAAATCTTTCAAATTTTCCCATTGAAGACAAATTCCAGGACGTTTATAGATAGAGATTTCGAACGTTGAAGCGTAAGATTAATCCATTGTCAAAACTCGTTTGTCTTCAAGCAATCCGTTCTAATAAAGAGGCGTGCGAGTGGCAACGTCGAATTCTGTCATTCATTGACTTGCTGACATTGCAGAGTTGCTCGAAGACACTAAGAAACGGCAAATGTCAGAGAATTCCTTTTGTCTTGGACTTTAGTGAGGAATCTCCAACATTCCGTATTGCCACTTTTTTGTTTGTGAGGACCACTGAAGTATCTTCTTTAATTTCAGCGCTTTTTCTTCTAAAAAGCATCATGGTTATAATCTATTTCTCACAAAAACCATTAGTAGCATCAGTGTCAAATAATTCTCTAAGTGTCAAATATTTCTCTAAGTGTCAAAGGAATACAGCTTTTACAATAAAAATCTAACTTAGCACAGCTGAGTGAATATCTTATAAACTATGCAATACTCAGCTCTACTCAGTTTTTCTTACTCTAAACCATAGCTTAATTAATTACTCAGTAAACTGAGTTGTTTTTCCTCAAACAAACTCAAGTAAACTTCATTAATTAAGAGTATACTTAGTACTCAATTAATTTCACTATCCTAGTTGGTTTGTTATTTTCAAAACGTTTTAAATATTGTGAGGTACTTTTAACTTGGGTTCAACAAAACACAATATCCATATTTTATTTTTTATTACCATTGGATCAATGATCTAATAATTAATCCAAATGTGATTAGAGTCAAAGTAAAAAGTAGAGTATATTTATTATAACCAGAGTCGTTATAACTCTCACCTTAAGTAATAGGATAATCGACAAACAATAAAGTAACATGTACTACTTCAGTAATAATAATAACACTAATATAAAACACAACTCAATAATATTTCAATCCGCAACAATAAATTACAAATATGTAAAAACTTAACCGTTACGATTCACTTAAGTATTCTATTTTTTAAATTACACTGTATATTTAATATGAAAAATAATTAGGCTTGATTGTTTGCTTTATCTATTTGGATCCATCCACATAACTTATACCTTAATCTTAATGATCCTTTGTGATTTAATCATATTTTACATCAAACCAGTACCATATTTTACAAAATGATTTTTTCATCGATACAAATTAGATCAAATATATATTAGAGAATTCGGGATGAAAACGAGGCTTAATGTGGCGGAGAATGAAAACGCATCTCCAAACCCATTAAGGTTTCGGGAAAAAATTATTTCTCATTTCCACATTTGATTAAAAACTAGGGGATATTTTTTCTTCTATTTCCTTATCGAGGATTCTCCATCGAATATCGGGTATTCTCCATTTCTCACTAAAATAAATAATATGTAAATATTTTCAAAATTTTATACAATAAAGCTTTGAATCATTACGTAAAAATTATAATCGATCAAACTGTTTCAATGTTTAATGTTAAATTTATAGTCATTATATATATTTATAAACTCTATCACATTACATAATAAATCCTACAAAATAAAGATCAAATTTGTGATACAATGTTCAAACATTCAAAATAAGAATATAAATAAAAACATCAACGTCAATAATATTTGATTCAATTTTATATTGTTCTTCCATTTATATACAGAATCTTTAAAGTTACAAGGTTAGTAGAACTATAAAAAAAGGACTTGGTATAAGCCCAAAATATCCATATGTTATTTAGTATAAACTAGAATTTTATAAAATATTGAAAACATTTGAAAGTTTTGGGAATGATTTGAAGATTTTCCAATGGAGGTCTATCGGTGTCAGGTTCGGGAATTTATCGAACTGGGGAGTGTTTTCCCCATCTCATATCCATTAAAATTTCAGGTACAAAAAATTCTCCATTCTCCACCCGTGGGTAATTTTTATTGAGGAATCTCCATCCCTAACGGAGCGGATCTCCATCAGATTCGGAAATATCCCACCCCATTTTCAACCCTATAGAAAATTGTGTTTTGATGGTAAAAAATGTCACTCATGTAAAGCTTCTTGAAACAAAATATTATACATTTAAGATGAATCACGGAAGCAGAAACGGAAACAAAACTTTTATAGTAAATTAGTAATGATATTTTATAAAATAAATATTACAAATAAAATAATTAATTTACTTTCTTAATATTGAAATCATTGAAAAATTAATGTCGTTTTTGGTATAAACCAGATGTATTCTTACTGTGACAGACAGAATTTTAATTGGTTTACAGAAATATTTAATAGAATTTAAAATTAAATTTCACGCTATATATATATATTCACACCAACCAAGAAATAATTAGCATAATCTTTTAATATTAAATGTTATTTAAGTCTCTTATCCTCTATATAGCATGGGGTATTGGGGCAGAATAAACTTAGCAAATAGATTCAAAACTTGCAAAATTTGGTAGCAGACATGACCAGAAAGAAGGTGAAGCTTGCCTACATAGGCAACGATTCAGCAAGAAAAGCAACATTCAAGAAGAGGAAAAAGGGTCTAATGAAGAAAGTGAACGAGCTAAGTACCCTTTGCGGTATTCAAGCTTGTGCTATCATTTTTAGCCCTTATGATTCTCAGCCGGATGTCTGGCCCTCGCCTTTCGGAGTTCAACAAGTTTTATCTCAGTTCAAGAAAATGCCGGAAATGGAACAGAGCAAGAAGATGGTGAACCAAGAGAGCTTTATCCGGCAAAGAATTGCTAAAGCCAATGAACAGCTCAAGAAGAACCGGAAAGATAACCGGGAGAAAGAGATTACTCAGGTGATGTTCCAAAGCATGATCGGAAAAAGCTTGAATAATCTTAGTATCATGGATTTGAATGATCTTGCTTGGCTAATTGATCAAAATTTGAAGGAGATTAATAAGAAGATTGAAAACCTAAATAATAACAGCGGTTCTTCTTCGTCGTTCGCGACAGGAGAAGTGGAGGTGAAGGTGGTGGCAGCGCCGCCACAGAGGGAGGGATTTGATCAGGTGAATCATGTGGATAACGTGGAGAAGCACCAGTGGTTGATCGACATGATTGGCGGCGGAGGTGGTGGTGGTGACCAGGCGATGCTTCCATTTTCCGATCAGAATCAGAATGGTCTGTGGTCTAATGCCTTCTTCCCTTGATGGATCTGGATTCATAATAATTTCTGAAGATTTTCATAATCTTTTCTTTATATGAATTTAATTATCTGTTGAATGTATTTATTTATATTATTGCATGGCTTATTGGGGCACAGTTATGATAATGTTTGTTGATTTGAGTTTCATCTTTATTTTTATCGATTTTCTTGCACCAACTCTTCCATAGATTTTATGTTCAACGAATTATGTGGTTGTTGTTTGTTGCCTAATTTTAATATATGGATGAACTTTTGTAGTGAAATCGATAATAGTGAAATATTTACTCAAATAAATAAGTAAAAACATGAGATAAGTTTCGATTAAAGGAAATTCAAGTTAATGAAATATATAAATTTTTATTTTTCTCATGTTGTTAAAGGTTTTCATTTGAGAAAACGGGATCTAACTCTGGCATCTCACCATCCTTTTCTATGTTTATGGATCTATTCTCAAATTCTCCTTGTGGGAAATAAACGCGGTAATTCCCTTACTACAGGATTAATAGAATGCGAAAAAAATAACAGCAAAAAAATAATACAATATTTAATAAAGAGTTCGGTCAATTTCACATATCTCTTCGGAGTTGCTGCAGACTTTATTTATGGAAAAAAATTACACGGTACTTACAAAACATTCACCTCACACTAAGGATGGCAATGCGTCTGATCTGGATCTGATCTGGACTCATACGGTAGATGTATCAGCCTTGAAATAATGGAAATATGGGTCCAAATCAGATCCAGATCCGGCTCATTGCCATTCCTACCTCACACGCAATTATCCCCGAGAATTTTTAGAGGAATTCTCTCATAAGAAAATTCCTTAATAGTCGTAATCAAAAACACAAAAAATTACTAGATTTAATTTTTGCTAGACCCGGTTTTGATCTTCTTCTCTACTGATTTCTTGAGCTCTCTCTTTACTTAATTCTCTCTAATTTTTGTGATGTCATTTCCTTCACAAACCTCATCTATTTATAGTGAAATGGATGAGAAAGAAAACAAAAGAAAATGTCATCCTAATTAAGTTGTTGTATAAACTTTTCAATGGAAATTGCATTTCCATTTGCAACTTTAATTTTCAGCATTTTATTACCTACAATTGTCTACCTCCATCTTGGATTTGTTGACAATTTGGCAATTGGGTCCCTTAGTGCTTTTTGTTGACTTTTCTAACACTCTATACTTTCATTCGACCTCCAAATAGTAAAACAATTTTGCCTCATAGTCTAATACGACTACATTCACCTTTGGTCGAAACTTGAGAACTTCGGTAACCAAATCATTTTGTAGCTGGACCTTCGATTCGTCATTAGTTAAAAGCGATTCTTTATTCGTGCAATTTTGCTCCAGATTCACGATCTCTAAAGCAAGATCTACAACTCCACTGAATATAATGGTCTATAATGGTGTTCAAAGCCTTCGAAGTTCAGGTCGTCTTTGATTTTTAGCTCACTCTATGACCATTCAAAAGAAACAACTACCGGTTCCTTAAATTTCACAAGAACTTCTTGAGTTTTGGAAAATTCCTCAAGCATTAGAACTTCAAATCGCTTCGTTTGTTGAGTGAATCTATTTTTAGAGAACGAAATTTCAAAAGAAATTCAAAATGCGATCTAAGGATCATCGCTCTGATACCAAGTGTTGCGTGAAGAAATATGTGAAAGAAAATTGAGAGATGAGAGGAGAGAACTGTCTGATTTTTCAAATAATTGAGAAGAATTTTGGTTTATATATGCTACTAAACAAGGAAGAAGAAGAAGAAGAAGAAGAAGAAGAAGACTTGAACGAAAGAGTCAAAGTAACAGCTAATATACAAAACATTGCGTATTAAGCAGAAAATAGGATAGTTGGACCAACCCACAAACGCCAAGCTGGCATTGAGTTGAAGTCAAATCTTTCACACATCAAAAAATTCTACAAGTTATGTGTTTTTTGGGGTTCGATTTGATAAAAATATCGAGTATGTTACAAATATGCACGAAAACTCCTTCCATATTCAGTTAATGTGCTTATTACCACTCTTAGTTATTTTTATTTCAAGTTAAACCATGGCACCATGTAATCAATTTTTTTCATGTGGATCCTATGTGTCATTACCATTAAAAAAAAGGACTAACTAGGTAATGAAATTAATACCACGGAAAATAAATGGATTATGTGTATAGCCGAAGAACAAAAAGGTTAAAACATGCGTAGCACATCTCCCAAAATGATTGTTAGGCCCATTTTATAAGAACTTTGTACTCTTTACTTAAGATTTTGTTATTATGTTTACTAAATATTATCGTTTTAGAGGGATTTCACTATTTCTTTTTTATTGTCATTTTGTATTTCTAATGTATTTTTTTCCTAATTTTTTCATTCCTACCTTTATTAATTTGTTCAACTTTCAAGATAATTATATTCTAATCTCCAATAATAAGAGAAGACTGTAGGTCAAAATGTTTTTATTGAACATATTAATGAAGTCTTGAAAATAGATAGGACATTTATGAGAAGGTAAATTGGTAAATCATCTCATTCGATTAATTGTTATCTTAAAAATTGTGAATTAGTTAAAACGACAATATTTGGTAGAAGCGAGGGAGTATTTTTTTCCATTCTGAGTGAGTGAGGTGTGTTTTAGTAAATAAAGAGGAAAATATATAGTGTCCGGCCCAAGCTCAGCCAGGCCAAACCAATCCCAAACCCGAAATTTTATAAATATGGGCAGGGTCGGGCTTGGGTAGAGACTTGTAGTTCAAAGCCCGACAAGACCCGGTCCGGCTTGATCAATGAACAAGTCTAGGAAGCACGAACTTGCAGTTTGGGTAGGGAATGTAACATAACAGAAAATGCAAAGTCATTATTTGACATTACAATAATTTGAAAACACTATCATTTGTACATTGAAAACAAACAAACCTATTTAAGTCCAATTTCCTACCACGATCTCCTCCCAAATTAATCTTAAAAGTTGTTACTTTGTGTAGTTTTCCCACATAAGCATGCCAAGTTTTAACTCTCCTCCAGCACTGGAGCAGGTCAATGAGAAGAAAACTCCGGTTTGGGTCATTATTCTGATAGCCGTCGGAGCTTTTTTGCTTCCTTTGCTAATAGTCTTTCATTTCCATTGTTATTAAAAAACAGACAGACCAAACAAACAAACAAACAAACAATGAAGCACTTCCAGGTATGGTTTCATATGTCATGAATAACATTTTTTAATAGGCTGGAAACCCAGGACCTTGAGAGGTATAATAAATATGAACATTAGATTTACCTATTTAAGAAAATGAAAGAAGTAAAATTTTTTACAGGTAATAACACGACAGCTTCTATAGTAACCAAAATGCACAATTTCCAAAGAATAGAGGAATCAAAAACAACAGAGGAACTACAGTTGTTGTATAGGAATATAGATATGTTTGACTTGGATGATTTACTAAGGGCATCATCAGTTTTACTTTTATCTCTCTATTTCTAACATATTAGAAATAAAATTGAGAAGTGAGATTTGTGCAATGCAGGGAATAGAAGAGTTGGAAGAGCAGCATTGAATTGGAGGAAAAGAATTATTAAAGATATAGCGAGAGGGCTCGCATTATAGTGTGCCTCATGCAAACCCCAAGTCTTCTAATGTACTAATATACAAAGATGCTCAATTTTTACCATTCCAAGCTCACCAATTATGCCTTTCTCCCTCTTTTGCCTTCTAAGAAACTATCTAAATCGTTAGCCACTGATAGATCTCCGGATTTTTCCTAAGGGAAACAAAACCGATATATATTGCTTTGGCATT